>JAODUE010034556.1:0-44390 GCA_027564755.1 Amblyopsis hoosieri
TGTAGCACAGCAAGAGCTGTTTGAGATTTAAATTAATTCCGCACCAACCCCAAATTCAGCCCCTCCTCTCTCACATTCCTGATGGGACATTCTGTAGTGGCACTGTGGCAGTGCCTCTCTCTTCACCTCAACACAGTTTACACACGCACACACTGATTTCCACATACTGCAGTGGCTATCTTGTGGAAGCAGTTGGGTGGGTAAACATATATAGTTTAATTACATGGAGTGTGTGTGTAGTGTACTGTACATACATTTTTTTTTAATTGGTTTAATGTTAGCCTTGAATAATTCCTTCATGCGTTTTCCTCCCACCTCTAATGGCAAATTGAGTCGTGTGTGTGTGTTAATAAAGTGAATAGATTTAGCTTGAGGCCTGCTAGCATTTATACTGACTCTGAAAGAAGGGTGGGCTGTTACCAGCAATAGAAGGCACCGGTCAGAGAGAAAGGTGGCCTCTACCAGCAAGAGAAGGCACCGGTCAGAGAGAGAGGCACCAGACAGTCAGAGCAGGCGGCCAGGAGACTTCATGCAAGTTTAATGAGCATCCAGACAGTAGGGAGCTTGGCTCCAACAGAGCTCAGTATCCAGACAGGCGCTAGCTGGCTATGTGGACACTGGAAACACCAAGTCGTGCACACCAGAAAAGCTACATAGATGGAATATCTTATATCAACAAATAATAATAATAATCTTATATAGCATTTTTCATATAGAATTGCAGTACAAAGTGCTTTACAGAGAGGGAATACATGTACACTAGTTGTGCTTCCCATAAACAAATACAGAAGTACAAAGAAAAAACATGAAACATGTTTTAATTCAATTTAAATTGTATCATCTTGACTTTGCTAAAACATCAAGAAGTGAATGAAGATGTTTTAGTAGATTTCTCTGAATGATTAATCTAATAGTGGTAAAGGTAAACATGAGCAGGACATGATCATGTCTAATGGCATAGGAGAGCTTTAGAGGGAAAGGGGAGAGAGTGCATGAAGATAGAGAAAGCAGAATGAAAAGAGTCAGATCAAAAATGGTAGTAGAGGTAGTTGGACATCACTGCATGTAATAAACATGAACTTAAACAGCATGGGCTGTGCTTTAACTTGTTACGCAGGTCTAGCAGTCATAATGCTGACTAGTGATTACATAATGATGTAGGTGTCTGAAGATGTGCATTGCAGAGAGAGTCCATACAATGGGATGATGGGGGATGCATCTTTCTCTGCTGAATAGCAGAGATTGAGACTTAAGCATCATCAAAATGGTGTGAACTACTTAATGTAATGGTGATGGTATGACGGTTGGTAGGCTAACTACAGTAAGTTATAACTAGTGCTGTTGCTCAGAATGACTGTGTGACCTATTTAGCTGTTGTAAATGTACTGTGTATATAGGCTACATTTATTTCAATGGTTTATTGTATTGTGTGTATTCTTCTTCTTTATATTAAATGTGTTGGAAACGGTACACTCCAATACCCCAATCTGTGAGTTTGACCTTGTAAACTACAGCCACATTTGGAAAGCATTAAGAAGTGTCCAAATATATTGCATCATTCCTGGCCAAGTCTTTAGCTGTGTACACACTCTGCACCCCTACATTCAATATGATAGTACCCATACCTTATGAGAGCTGATTTTATGGAGGCTCTCATCTTGATAGATGGAATCAAAAAACTGTCTCTACCAGCCAGGCAGATGGAACCATTTGTCCTTCCATGCAAATGTGTGTATCTCTGTTGCTTCACCTTTCCTGTAGTCCAAGTCATTGAGGTTAGGGAAGGCTTCAAGGGAGGCAGCACTTTAATATGTCAGTGGTTGTTAGCTTTTTCTGGCCCATTTAGGTTGAACGTTGTCTGTCACACCAATGCATCATCCGCATGTGCAGTTGGGTCACTGCTGTCTAAAGTCTGCATCCGCGAGTCTGCTCAATAGCTACCAGTACCAGGCTACAGCGCTACTGTTGCCATAGTGACAGTGTTAATGAGTGCATTCTAATGATGCCTCTTGGTTGATCAAGGGACGTAGGATATCTTGTGGCCATTAGTAGCATAGCTAATGAAGGCAGTCTATTCCCATTTAAAGAATTCAAAGGGTGGTCTCAGTTGATGCAAAATGTAGCTTCTGTACACCCCCCCTTCCTGACAGAACATTGACATTTGTTTGCTTTTATAGTAGACTAATATTAGAAATTGACAGGGTTTCTAATATTACATATCAATTAATATTCACAATCCACCACTATTGACAACAGATTTTTGAGTCTCGTATAGTAGTATATCTGAAATGTAAAAGTAAAGGCTAATACAGCTAGCCACATTTCCCTTTTTTATTTTTAATCTAAAAGTGTTATTGTATTATAATCATGTCTAAAATGAAGTGCAATGCAGATGCATATAATCATTAACATTTTTTAAATTGTGTGGATTTGTGCTTGAGGCTTCTACACCAGACATCTTGAATATCAATAGACTTGCCTTCCTCTGTTAAATTAGCTTCCCTCATACCTCATTAGAATACTATCCTGGGAAATGAGCTACTGGGTTGTCCTATACATAATCAATTTTAGCTTTTCAAAAGTAGCTTCAGTAAGTAGCTTCAGTGTTAAAGGCATCATTGTACTGAAATAGCCTCTTGCCGTAGACGGTTTTGACAAAAGGCAATGTGAAATTAAATTGCAATTACAGCTGATTTCTTTCAGAAGAAGAACCTAAAATGGACTTAGCCTGCACTGTCTGTTGTTTTAGTCTGTTGTAGACTAATATAATGTGCATATGGTTTAGAAAACATTCTAGTTAGGTGGACAAAAGTTTTAAATGTTCTTAAATAGTTTTTTATTTTAAGTTTGTGTTTTTCTCAATATATATATATATATATATATATATATATATACACACATATACACACACACACACACTTTGGGAAATAACGTACCACAGTAGGGCAAGGAACCATATATGGTCACATCGTTGACCTTGATTTGCAGCATAACAATGTTTCATTTTGAAAACCAGTAATAATGTATTGCAATATCCTCCAATAACACTCTAGGGTTGAAATGTTTAATTTAAAAGTAGTTCCATGAGTGCCCTATCCAAACCCTTTTGTTCTGCTCCTCTCGTCCAGGTAGCATATCCCATCATGCAGTTTGATGAAGTCTTCCACCACTGCAGCTGACACGGTCAGCCCGGCCTCATCACTGACAGAACCTCACCTTCCACAACCCTGACCGCTCCTCCCAGTCGTCGCTGCAGGCATCCACCCCCGGACTCCTCAGACTCCTCCTGGCCCAGATCCATCACTTCCATTTCCAGCAGCACTCCGGCGCAGTAGCCCAGGCCAGCCAGAGGTTCTTTTCACCAGCCTTCTGGGCAGGGAACCACTCCGGGTAGCCATGTCTAGCCGACGCAAGGCCTCTACTCCTTGTATGATCCGACCAGGGAAGACGGCTGTGCAGCTGGATGATGAGGAAGATACACAGGTGTGTTTTGTATTTTTATTTATTTATTTATTTATTTATTTAGGTTTGACGTACATTTCTGGTGAGATGGGATTGATCAGATTTTTGCAAATGTGAGTTTTATTTTTTATTTTGTAATATTGTAGGCCTATACGTAGACAATGTATTGATGAAAGCTTTTTATAGCCGTAGCAACAGTTTGTTAGCTATTTTAAGTGCGTTTAATTTCTGTTTTTAATTCTCACCAGTCTTGTTGTCTAGTCTCTTTGATTGTGTACAAATACTACATGCTATCTCATTCGTTCAAATAATGCTTGTGTTAAACTCAGAACACAGTGGAGAACCATGCTGAAGAGGAACCCATGGACACAGCTGTCTCTGCGGAAGAGCAGGGGCCTGTTAGCTTGGAGCCTACAGACAAGATCTTGGACCCCCCAACAGCGGCAGACAAAGCAGACGCTGAACCACCAGACCCCTCCAAGCCCCAGCGAAGGCAGCAGGGGGGCTACGAGTGCAAATACTGCCCCTTTTCCACTCAGAACCTCAACAACTTCAAAGAACACGTCGACAGCAACCACCCAAACGTCATTCTCAACCCCCTCTACCTATGTGCTGTCTGTAACTTTAACACTAAGAAGTTTGACAGCCTCACAGAGCACAATGACAAATGTCACCCGGGAGAGAGCAACTTTAAATTCAAGCGCATCAAACTGAATAATCAAACTATCTTAGAACAGACGATAGAAGGGTGTAGCAACACTGCTTTTATATACAATGTGTCAAATGCCACGCACGCTAAAGGCGAGGCAGCATGTAACATGCAGCACAACAAATCTGCAACAGTCAAGTTCGGCGTGACCAGAGCAACGGACATTAAACGGACAGAGCTTCAGTTGGCCAAACTGGTCCCCGATCTGGCAAAGAAACCAATCACAGCAGTCAATGTCAATGGCACGGTCATCATTCCAGAGTCAACGCTCCTTAAAGCAGACAGCCTATCCCACATCATGCCTTCCCTACAGCGGCCTCCAAACTATAACCAGGTTGGGAGCAGTGTGACTCTGTTGGTGTTGGCGTACAACACATTGTATCAAGTTAAAATGGTGTTGTAGATTCTCTTTTTGCTTTTAGACACACACACACAAACACTTTTTCTTCTAGTATTCTTATTGGTCAAGCTGATGAGTGGGAGGGCTGAGATGGTTTCACACACCAGATGGACAGCTTTTTGTTGTGTTTACTACTGTTTTTCTATGTGATGTTGTAGAGTACTTAAGTGAATAAGGAATTGAAAATTAAATTGAATCCTATGACTTTAAAATCTGAATTCATGTTGAATCTTAAATTGCATACGGTACTTTAGTGTGGTTTTTTTTTATACAAACTAGGCAAAAGTTTTACTTGATTTCTTTTATATTTGATAGCTTCAAGTGACTTGGGTCAAATCCACCATTTATATTACAAATGTACACACAGTCTGTTCGAGAGAAGATGGAAAGTCATGGCCTGTGTTGTTCCAGGTGCCGAAGATAGCAGTGCCCCTCAACACGACCAAATACAACCCTTCCCTGGATGGCAACCTGACGCTCATCTCCTCCTTCAATAAGTTCCCCTACCCAACACAAGCGGAGCTCTCCTGGCTCACTGCAGCCTCCAAACACCCAGAGGAGCAGATTAAAGTCTGGTTCACCACACAGAGGCTCAAACAGGGTATTAGCTGGTCCCCCGAGGAGGTACGAATTAGCAATGAAAATAATATGTACCATATTTTCCAGATATAAGTTATTATTAGTTGTCTAGTCAGTCTTGTGACATATTTAAAGCCAAATAGTGTATTTTGTCTACTGCATAGTGCGTACCAGCTATGGCCAATATATAATACTAGTCACACTACTGTATACACTTGATAATTGAAAACTGGCTACAGTACAGAAAAATAATATAAATGCGATTACAGACTGAAGCTGACTTTTGTTTATGCTATTCATTCATTTATTCATTTATTCATTTATTCAACACAACAAACGCCTTCTATGTCATCGTTAAAACATCCTACGGAAACTCACATTTGGGCCTGCGCCATAGTAGAATATTAACCAAGGTGCCATGTTGTGCCTTAATCGGCAGGTTGAAGAAGCCAGGAAGAAGATGTTCAACGGTACCATTTCGTCGGCATCTCAGACCTTCACAGTGGTAGCTCCTCAGCTCAACGCCCAGCCACCCATCACCCACTCTGCTACCGCTAAAGTCACCCAGGCAACTCTTCTGCAGTCTCTGCCCTGTCAGCTACTGGGACAGACCAGCTTGGTGTTGACTCCAGTGGCTAACGGCTCCACCGTCACCTGTGCACCATTGGCACTCACTGTGGCCAACCAGGTACTGTATAATGATAACCGCACCACGCCACATTGAAGCATTGAGGAATAACGCATTACAGTACACCACAGATTTACTGTAGAGTAGGGCTGTCCCGAATACCATTTTACAGGCGTCGAATAATTGATGGTATTTCTGAACAAGTATTTGAATACTCGTTCTCAAAAACACCATTTAAAACACTCAACTAATTGTATAATAAAAAAATCAAAGCGGACAGCAGGACCGTTTGCGGGTTTTCAATAGCACATAACTGTACAACAGCAAGTAATCAACTTTTAACTGAGGCAACTACTCACCTATGAAGACCATCAAATAATAGGGTTAGGCGTATTGGCTAATATCATATATTAGCCAATTAGTACTTCTGTTGTGCTATTTCTTTGTAACGCGACGCAAGCGCGCCTGCCGTTTCATCTGAAAAGGCTCAGCGCACCAAGTGACACGCGTTCTCTATGTGCTGAAAATACACACGTAGCACTTTGGTTTGCGTTCGCATAGCTTGCGTAGACTATGAACCAGCCCTAACACTCCTGAACCAACTGTATGCCTGCACTGTTGAGAGCCGCTCAGTAGCCTATAAAAAGAGACTATTGTTGCTGTGGTTAGGTCCCAAGTGTGAATGTGTTTAAGGCCAAAACAATGCATGCTTGCAAATCACATGCTGAGATAAATGCAAGCTAACAACAACATGGATACAATCTACTCTGGTAAATGGGCCTCATTCTTCAACGTGTACATAAAAAATGTAAACTACTGTACATGTTGATCTGAGTCTAGCCTATAGTTATGATAATATTAATGAAAATCTAGGCCAAGCCCAATGTTAGCCAATGACCTGACTAACATAGTCAATTCAGCCTTTATTTTAAAAAGGTTACTTAAATGCTACCCCATTGTGTCTACTATTGTATACATGTTAAAATGTGTGAATAAGTTAAGATGCATAAGACATTAATTACTTAAATTAAACCCCTGCAGGTGGCGCAGTCTCTCAAACGGCCCCTGTCTTCCCCCATGGTCACCCCCGACACCAAACGACCCTCCATCATTCAGACAATCCACGCGCCCATGGCAACGACCAAGATGGCGCTTCCCAAATTGCTCAGTTTCACCGTAGATGCCAATAAAACAGCCGAGCAGCTGTCCGTGCTACGGGCCAGCTATGCTGAGTGTCCCTTTCCTGAGGAAGATGAGGTAAGCTCAAATAAAATAACCCTTTTTTCCTCCCCTTTGTGGTTCTTGTCTATAGCCAGGGTCTGAAACTAACTATTTGAGTCACCGGCCAAGGTGGCTCGTAGATTAAACAAATCTACCCGCCAAGCATTTTTGTTACCGGTCAAAATAATAAATGTTCACTTTTGTGTCACATACAGTAGTATGTATTATGTTTCAGTATTTCATTGGGATAATTACACGACAGCACAACATCACCACATCATAGATAGGCCTACCTACTACTACCTCCATTATAGCCTACTTACTGTAGTCCGCCTCGTACAACTATCTTATCGCCTAACCTCCAATGCTCACGTTATATTTGCAGTGCTTCGTCCTCTGGTTTTTATTTTTTTAAAGGTTTGCAATCCTTTTAAATATTGCCACTGCTCTTATTTAGGCTGGCTGGTACCATTCACATTTGAACCGGTACCAAACGGTACCATTTCTTTACTTTATTCTCTATTTAATAATGCAAAAAAGGTCATAACTTGCCCAAACTGGCATGCGTGATCGTGTTGGATATTTCTCTATACGAGCGCATATGCAAGTGCCAAGGAATATGCAATGTTTCTAACTACACATTTGTCATGCAAAACCTATTTCACAAGTAGGAGGTTAGT
The DNA here is from genome assembly GCA_027564755.1 of Amblyopsis hoosieri. Taxonomy (NCBI): domain Eukaryota; kingdom Metazoa; phylum Chordata; class Actinopteri; order Percopsiformes; family Amblyopsidae; genus Amblyopsis; species Amblyopsis hoosieri. The sequence goes on from JAODUE010034556.1 coordinate 7,680, forward strand.
GTAATTACGATATTCACTAATGTAAAAAAATGCATATGCCTTGAACATTAACTAAAACTACTTCAAACTTGTTATTTAGACATTGCATATTTCCTCCTGTTTTTCAGACGTTGCAAAACTAGCACCCTTGCTGTGTCTGATTGGCTATTTTGGCTGTTTTCTTATGGAATGATCAGATGGCTGGTTAAGACAAGAAAGCTCAGGCTCAGAAAGCCAATCAGAGAGAGAGCAGGCATGGGTGTTGACAGAATATATGTGTGTGTGTGTGTGTGTGTGTGTGTGTGTGTGTGTGTGTGTGTCTTAAACTCAACCCAGACGACAGCGCTAGGGAGAACTAGTGAGTGATTTAGTATACCTATTTTAATTCTAACATTTGCCCCCCAGTGTTGCGGACAGTCTGAGATTTACTCGCCGAACAGAAAATCTATTTGCATCTGGCGCTTGGCGAGTGTTCATTTCGGACCCTGCCTATAGCCTATTCTGTTTTAAGGCTTTATTGGTCATATTGATTACTGATAAGAATTGTCTTATGAATAGATCTACAGGCTCATAGAAACCACTGGGTTGTCTAGAGGAGAGATCAAGAAGTGGTTCAGTGAACAGAGGCTACTGAACCTGAAAGGTATTTCCTACACACACACAATGCTGGTTGTTGAGGGGTCAACAGGGAAAGACTAGTGATTGCTGTCTGTATAAATAACACTGCTTGAAGTGATTTGAACTTTAGAAAACCACTTTCTTGTATACCTCTTTAACCTCAGAAAAGTATTTATTACACGTGTTTTCACGAGATAAGTCCGTTTTTTTGTTTTCCATCCATCCATCTTCTCCCGCTTACCCGAAGTCAGGTCGCGGGGGCAGCAGCTCCAGCAGGGGACCCCAAACTTCTCTTTCCCGAGCCACATTAACAAGCTCTGACTGGGGGATCTCGAGAGGTTCCCAGGCCAGTGTAGAGATATAATCTCTCCACCTAGCCCTGGGTCTTCCCCGAGGCCTCCTCCCAGCTGGACGTGCCTGTATACCTCCCAAGGGCGCCTTACTAGATGCCTGTACCATCTCAACTGGCTCCTTTCGACGCAAAGGAGCAGCGGCTGTACTCCGAGTTCCTTGCGGATAGCCAAGCTTCTCACCCTATCTCTAAGGGAGACGCCAGCTACCCTCCTGAGAAAATCTATTTCGGCCGCTTGTACCCTTGATCTAGTTCTTCCGGTCATGACCCACCGTTCATGACCATGCGTGAGGGACGAAAGTTGCCTGGTAGCTAGAGCTTTGCCTTCTGGCTCAACTCTGCGGTGCGGTAAAGTTATTTGCAATACTGCTCCCGCTGCTCCGATTCTCCGGCCAATCTCCCGCTTCAATGTCCCCTCATTCGCGAACAAGACCCCGAGGTACTTGAACTCCTTCACTTGGGGTAAGGACTGTTTCCCTACCCGGAGCACGCACTCCATCAGTCTCCTGCTGAGGACCATGGACTCAGATTGTGCGGTACTAATCCTCATCCCAGCCGCTACACACTCAGCTGCAAACCGATCCAGTGAGTGCTGGAGGTCACGGACCGATGACGCCATAAGGACCACATAATCTGCAAAAAGCAGCAATGAGATCCCCAGGCCACTGAATTGCAACCCCTCCGCACAACGACTACGCCTCAATATGCTGTCCATGAACAGGATTGGTGATAAAGCACAGCCTTGGCGGAGACCAACCCCCACCTGAAACGAGTCTGACCTACTGCCGAGAATCCATACACAGCTCACGCTTTGGACATAAAGGGATTGGATTGCCCTTTAAAGGGACCCCCTCACCCCATACTCCTGCAGAACCTCCCACAGTATCTCCCGGGGGACCCGGTCATCATATATCGATGCTGCATCAGCTATCATACAAGTGGAAGAGAACCCATGGAAGGTTAGGGGAAAAGGAAAGTAGACGTTCAGTTCAATATTGCGCCCCAAACCAAATACTTTATCCCATCAGTATGTGGACTGGAGTTAAGGAAGCTGAAAATAGTCTTAATGTTTCACTAAATGTCAATATCACTTAGCATGTTATGTAATTCATGGCAGCATTGATCACCTGCGTTGCTTTGAAATGTGTCTAGAATCTGAAAGCATCGCTGTTCCTCACTTTTGAAGGCATTGCACCACCACCAGTGCTGGTGAAGGCAGAGGTGTTGCCTATGTTCAAAGATGGCTCGGTGAAGAAAGCCCTTCCCGGAACATTTCCCTTGCTGGAGAGAGTGAAGGGCAAGTCATCGGAGCAGCTGAAGGCACTGGAGGAAAGTTTCCAGAGGAGCAACACCCCAAGTGAAGCAGAGCTTGGTAAAGCTTGGGACACTGCATGACTTGTAAATGTTCTACTTGTAAGGTCAGTTTATAGCATGGTTATTCGACCAGGGGTAGTAGCCCCCTGGAGGCATATGAATGAACTGCAGGGGGTCTTTAGTAAGATTTCCTAAAAGTAAACAAGCATAAAAGACATAATGAAAAGAATACGTTAATACGGCAATAAAGGCAACACCACAGAACAATATGCACAATGCAGTTTCGTCAGTGTGTCGGTGATTCTTAAACTAATGATCCAGAATGCTTAAGTAAATGTACTGTGTTCACGTGTTGCCGTGGACACTAGAGCTTCCATCTTTGTTTCTTACACACACACACACACAAGTGTTCAGGTGATCAGGCGGCTGTGATTGACATGTTCTCCTGCAGACCAGCTGGCTAAGGACACCAGGCTGTCCAAGACGGAGGTGGACTGCTGGTTCTCGGAGCGCCGGGGCCTGCGGGACAACATGGAGCAGGTGCGGCTCTCCATGGCCACCAGGGGCAGCGAGGAGCGAGGGGAGCGGCCGGCGGGGGGCCTGCTGAACGGAGCGTGCCACCACGACAAGGACGGGACGCCGGCGTGCTCCTCCTACCCCTCCTCGCCACCCGTGCTCGCCGCCTCTTCCCCTCACCCGCCCGTCCTCTCCTCCTCGGTGTCTCCTCCTCATCTCACCTCCTCCACGTCATCCTCCCCGCGCCCGCCCGTGCTGTCGGCCTCCACCAGCCCAGCTCCCATGGCCGTCCGCTCCCTCGGCCTGCTCAGAGAGGTGAGGCTCAGAGAGGCGGGCGCAGGGTGGGGTGGGGCAGTGTATGGATGTACTGCTGGAATGGGACAGGGAGTACAGGCCTAAAGAACATTTCTAAAGTGTATTTATATAGCACTTAATTCACATTACAGCCTTAAAGGGCTGTACAGCACACGTTTCACATGGAGACAGCTCATATTGCACATGGAAACAAACAACACCCTCATATTCTTCAATTGAAAATGTGGTTTCAGTTTGCGGGGGAAACAAAAGTGAAGGACCGTGTTATTATTTAAGGGGTACAGCTGCATTGGTGTTTTGAGTATATCTGTCTTGGTGTATTGTGAGTTATTTGATTGGCATCTCCCTGACTCACTTCTCTTTTCTCCTGCCATACTTGCAGCCTCTGCCCGCCCCTTGTCATTTTCTGTTGACCTGCTTGACCTTTTAAGCATAGCTCTACTCTAAAACCAATCTCAAGAGGTTACTTCACCCAAATGAACTCAAAACGCCAACCTGGGGTTTTATTTTGAACTTCATTCTCAACCTGGTGTTACAGAGAGTTTCCAGTTTCCATTTCAAATGTAAAATCTTGTCTTGACAGGTGTTCTGTCGAACACAGTGGCCGTCCCCTGATGAGTACAGCCAGCTAGAGGTGCAAACAGGCCTGGGACGCACTGACATTGTGCGCTGGTTCAAAGACCACCGGTCAGCGTTGAAGTGTGGGGAGACCCTAGACTGGATGGAGGACGTCCGGAACAAGAGCCACCACAAATCAGGCCAGGAGCTGAATGGGAAGTTGACCGTTCCATCGGACACTAAGACACAAGGTAGGTTATGTGAGTACAAGGTGTGGCGTTGTAACCACAGTGAATTGAAAGAATTAGGAATATTTGGTTACAATGAAAATAATCAAAAGAGGTACTCTTAATAAACATTTGTGACGTCAGGACACTTTGAAGAGCAATGTGAGCTGAACTGCTTCTGCTGTACTGTGTCTGCCTGCTGTATTTTAAGGACTTGTTCGTGTCTTGTTCCCTTCTACAGTCCCAGGGCAGGCGGCTGGAGAGAAGCTAGCAGCAGCAGCCGATCACCCCAAGCTGTGCAACCAGGAAATAGTGCAGTGGTTTACCAACAGGCTGGGCAACAGTGTCACAGACCTAAGCAAGACCCGGTCAGATCAAACCAGCCCCGACGCTGCTGATAAAGAAAGGTACGTTCAGAGAGGGGGAGATCTGCATTATACATGAAGTTACTATGCACTGTGCAGGTGTCATCAGCAGAAACAAAGACTGTCTCAAAAGTGTTTCCTCTTGCTCCTTATTCACAAGCAGTGAATAAACACATCGGCCGTATGCTCGCAGGAGGTTCACCGGTTGTCTCCCGAGTCACGTGTCACTGTTCTAACAAAACCCTGTCCCTGTTAGGTGGCTGAAAGTCACCGTGGCAATGGGTGAGGAGAAGGACCGAGGAGCAGAGAAGCTGGCATCAGAACCAGACCTAATGGCTTTGGAACATTCTGGAAGGGTCACTGGCTGATGGTAGGTTCCATGACAAATGGAGGAAGGTGTACAGGAAGTGAATTCATGTTGTATATGTTGTATATTGTATGTTGTCATTGGATAATATACACTTAATGAGCAATATACACTTAATGTATACACTGCTTGTATTTCAATGTGTCCTAATATCCATTTGCTTGTTAAGAGAATATCTTTGCTTAGTATTTTTCATGTTATTTTTCATGTGCTTTGTGTTCAGATGGGGATTTCTGGTCATAACGCCAGGACAAGAGGTTTATTGATTCAAATATGTTCTCTTCTCATAATGTTTGACATGTGTGGCAGACCTGTTCGTGTATTATATACAACAATAAATAGTTAATGCACAGTATATGGTTGGAAATCCATAAACAACTTTAATGCTTTATTTCCACATTTAGAAACATAATGGAACCAACGTCAACTTAACTATGCTTTTTAAGGATTCCACAGCTGCTACACAGGATATTTTTGGTGTGAAATTAGCTTAGATGGGGTTTTTATTAAAATGCCCTTGCCACCTGAATAACCAATTAAGTTTGAGGCAAACAATGCTATTGTCACATGGATCTGGAATTAAGGGACCATGTGCAGTGTCTGATCTAATCCGAATGTTCCATCTGCCAGTGCTGCACGTTGCTGTATGTGAGGGATGCGTTCCATAAAATGTTTCGATTTACTGATACTGCTACTCATTTCATGTTATTTTCAATTCATGTTGTTTCAGATGGCGGGAAACATTGGCTGCTAAATCTCAAGTTGGCCAAATCTGGAACCAAGGAGCCCTTCTTCTGCCTGCCATAACAGTGCTGGCTGCTGGGGACTCAAGTTCCACTGGTGGTGAGCACTAATGTGTGGTGCTGAGACTGACAGAAGAGTGCCAAAGCTGGACTTGATGCATTGTTCTTACTAATACTACTACAACTACTACACTTTCTTTTTTTCTTTCTTTCAAACAAGGGTCCCTTGTACATATTTTTCTGTATTGCGATAAAGCTTTGTATAGTTTTGCTGTAAGGGTACATTTTGTTACAATTTTTTAGGCTTTTGACACGCCCCCAAAACGAGGAATGTTTTATGCGAGTTCATTCAATTATTGATATAACCTGTTTAATACAAATCTGACTACTGATCAAGAGAAGTCATAAGGAGCACTTACTGTAACATTAGTAACGGATGTTATCAAGACATGCCCTCCGCTATCAGAATTGTTAAAATAATGACCTTGCAAGGTAAGAAAGGATTGATGTCAATCATCAAGGAAGATTAATTTGTGCTGTACTTCAGTGTACATTTCAGATAAGACTGCTGTGTTCTTGCATCAGGACCAGTTATTCAATTACATCCAGTTATTCAATAGGGGTTTATAAGGCATTATAAAGAGGAAAAAATAACATCTCTGCTCCTTCACCATGCTGCCTTTTCACTTGTTATCTGACATGTATCTGCGGTAATGTGAAAGTCTCACTCTACTGGAATAAAGGGTTATATATATAAATATATATAATCTCATTAACCATTCTTGAGTATGTTTGCCACAGGAAGATGTATATGGCGCATGGTAAAATAAAATAGAGCTTGCTATAAACAAAACAATCAAATGTAAATTTTTCTCAGTTTTCATGTGTGAACACCTTTTTATTTATGTAGGTCTAGTCAAAGCAGTGTTGGGTTCAATTAATTTACATAAAATGAGTCAAATTGTTAATGTAAAGAAGTTATCATTCAGGTTTACAATAACCAGACATCAGATTTTTCTACTTATTTTGTACTAACAAAGAAATTGAGTTCAGTCGTAATAACTTAATTATAGTTGTCAGCTAACTGTGAAATGGGTTACTTGACAGATGTAATTAATAATAGTCTTGCGTAAATCACAAGCCCTTTCAGTATTTAAATATAGAAGAAAAAATGTTTGCTGAACTCTAAGATGGGATTGTCATGAATGTTTATTTCATAGTTGGCTAATTATGAATCATTTTTGTTTTTTCCCAGACTCAACTTCTTGAATTATTTGAATTGACCCTAACTCTGTTTTGAACTATATGGCTGTACGCTGGCTGAATGCATGTTGCTGCTACTTTAGTTCATGTTAAAAACAGTATCTGAGATACTGTAGATTTGGTTGGCTACTGTGGAATACTGCTTGCTTCCCCCGTTTCCCAGTTTTCTACATGTCTGCTGTAACTCAATAAATACACAACCAACTGAAAATGTGCAATTCTCTTAAAATGCAATGTACATAATAAAAAGGAAATATTAAACATTTCCTTGCTTTTAACTAATAAATTACCTGTTTTACAAATCAGTGAAAATAACTAAAGGTCCAACAAGCTGTTATGACCACTTTTAGGTCTTAATCTGCTTTGCTTTAGCAATCCAAAGCAGGCACAGCTCATTTAGCTCACACATCACCTTTATTTTGAACTCTGGGGAACACATAGTATTTGATTTTATTTGAGCAGCAAAAATGCAATGTCAAATCAGCTCAAAGATTAAGTCAAAGTATATAAAAATATTTCCATGGTGCCTCATGACCCTGTTGATTAACCAAATGTTGAACAATTTATAAAGAAATATTACACACCATAATGGAATCCGGGAGTTTCAGATTGAATATTTCAATTACGTGGCAAATGTAGTTTACTTACAAAATGTATTTATAACAAAATAATTATCTTTAATCTAAAAAATGTACCCATTGAACATTCTACATCAATTGTTTTAGGATTATACTGTAGGCCTATACGCTCAAATTGTGGACATATGTGTGTCATGTCAATAATGATGCAAATTCCAGATTTTTTAAATGTATTTAGTATGTTAGCATAATAGGACACTCAGATTTACATACCTTCTTAGACTACATGTCTATGTATAGTGAAAACAAAATGTGTGTTGTGAGGTTTTCATGAAAGCTGGCATAGTCTGCGCCTTTAAGTTAACTTTTCAAATCTACGTAAAAGCAGGCCTAAAACAATGCTTTCTCCCCTACGTTGTGTTCAGGGCTGACCGGCTTGTCTAGGCAGTCTACTCCCAGCAAGCTAGCAACTTTAATGTAATCTGATATGGCATCACAGTGAGGGGAGAGGAACGGGGGAGATTGGGTGAGCACAGAAACAAAGACCAAACACGACCAGCAACATGCTGCTCTGCAGCTGCAAAGCCTCTCGTCTTGAGAGTCCAATGAGCGGGCGTGGACAATGAAGAAAAACACGAGGAAGAAGGTGCCAGAGAAGTGTCGTATTAAAATCCATTTATTCTCGCTCTTCTCCCATCCGCTTCACACGGACAGACCCTGCAGTTGTTAATAGTAGAAGCCAGTTCTGACTGAGTAGCGCTTACAGCCAGAGTCTTAGTCCTGGTGTGTGGGCAATGGATTCATAGTTAAAATGCTTGCTTTGTCAAATTACCCTTCCTTGTGGGGCCTGAGGTGAATGTTTCATTTTAAGCATATCAGGGATTTCTCTTTGTTTTGAACTAACATATTATATTGATTTACATTTCCCTGGATAGCACAGTTCCTGACTATCTTAGACACAAATGCTCCCCAGGAACAGTAAAAACATCTTTGTAGGCTGGGGTGACAATGTGAAGCAAGCATTTTAACTGGAACACACCAGTTAATGGTGGCTGTAAAATCGAGCACAATCCCCTCTCAGTCATCCCCCAAACGGAAGCCCTGGCCCCAGTTGTGACGCCCTCCTCTGCCACCTCCTCCTCCTCCTCCTGCCGCTGCTGCTCCTCCTGCCTGCTCCTGGGGAGCTGGCCTCCTACTTGGAGGAACCCCAAATCCTGACACTCCTCCTCTCCTGTTGGGGAGGAAACGGTATCTGGAGAGAAACATAGCAGTTACAGAGTGAGCATGCAGAGAAAGATAGGTCTACGCTCCTTATAAGAGACTGTTAGAGGAGTGCAGTGTACAATATACAATATGGTGTTGCACATCACTGAACAGAGCATCGACCATGCTGTAGTTGCACAGTAAAAGAAACGCACAAATAAATAATACCACCAAAAAGACAGTAGAGACAGACTGTCTAACAAAAGTATCCTAAACTTTCCTTATGGAGGTTACAATGTTCACGTTATTATACAGTATACTTGATACTGAATATCAATGTTCCAGATCATAGCGTAATATGAATCTATTAAAAACCCACCTGACTAGAAGTCAGGTGACCAAGTGCATTCATTGTATGCTGTACTTACAAGATCTCTGGTGTTGAAAGGAAGGCGCGACCTCCCAGGTCGATGGGGTATTTAAACATCAGGAAGAAGTACAGGTGACCAACCATGTTCCCTATGAGCTCATTCACCACTCTGGACAGACGCACAAGCCACAACAGTAAAACTACTTGAATGGAATCCATTCCTCCATACAATATAAGAAAACACAATTGGTCACGTCGCAATTTGAAAAGATAAAACAATAATTGTTATATTTAATGTGCAAGACCTTAAAAACAACAATTGTACATACAGTATATTGTTAATATAATGTTGACTTACGAGCCTCCAATTATGTAGTTGAAGCCCAGAATGACCCAAGGCAGATAACATGCCTATAAGAACAACAGGTAATTATAGAGGGCTGCCATTTTGTGTCTTGCTCAAAAGATAGTTTACAAATGGCAGCAAAACAGCAGTTTAACCCAGTCAACTCTTTGTTGAACATTCTTTTAAAAGCAGAAAATTCACTGTGTGCCACAACTACAAAATATTATAAATATATGAATGATATGCTTTTACAACGCGTGGCTCCTAGCGAAAGGTTTGTGTACCTTGAATCGTGTTCCGAACCAGAAGGATACGATGGTGTCTCTGTTGAGTTGAGCCCAGACATACAGTACTGACATGATCAATGGGATCATCAGCAACTATAAAACAAAATGTAGAAATATCAGTGATCAAGATCATTCCTAAAACACTGCGATCAGTGATTCCAGAGCTATTCTTGGAAAGTCTCATTATGAAAGGTGCACATTTGAAAATATTCCTCTTTATAGTTTAATGTAAGTGTGTGTGCACAGCAGAAAAGGAATCCAATTAGAGAAGAGATTTCCTACCTGCATATCCATCATCAGACCAGTTATCTAAAGCGTCAGAGTCAAGGATGACAACATTGTGGCTGTGTGCACTAACAGAGTAGGGATAGCAGTGGCGAGGCCCAGCTCAGAAATGCCTTGCCTGCAATTGGAAGGTCGCCAGTTTGAAGCCCAGCCTTCTCATATGGCTCTTGCTGGTGCTGTTGAGCAGGGGCGCTTTATTAACTTGACAGATTGGGAATGGTATTTGAGTGTCAACTCCCATCACTGCAACTACTAGACTGTGTCATACATTTGTCATTTGATACACAAACTAACTTCAAAACAATGTCCCATTTACATATCCATTCCGCATGATTTGAACTCTTGACAAGGCAAATACACTAGATGAATACAGTAGCTTGTGTTACTGGTGTAGCATGTGCCCTAGATTAGCTTGCTCTGCAGGGGTATACTGCCACTGGAACACTGGCATTGATCCATCTTAAGATGGCACACTGCTGCAGTCTCATGAGAAGGGCCAGAAAAACATTTACAGAAAAGACAGTGGCGTAAAAGAGTATAAGGATAAATGGGGAGAGAAAGGGGTATAAAGTTAAAGGAGTTTAACTTTAAGTCAATGCGCTACTGAATTAAGTTGATTCTAAAACGAAAATGTATAGGATGATAACTAAATATATAAATATCCTAGCCTTTAAAACATAAAAAGAATGGCAGGGGAGAAGAACACAAGTCTCACTTAAAGTGTAACTGCACCCCAGCTCTGAGCCTGACTCCACCCACTACAACTTAAAAATGTGTCAAGAAGCTGAGTGAGGGGAGGGGCTGGGAGGGGACACCCATTAACATTAACATTTGATGACATATGAGGGTACCAATGAAAACCAGCCAGGTCCTGGGGTAATTTTTAACAGATATGACGTGTTGTTCTGTGTTCAGACCATAAAATGCAGATTTTTATAAAAACAGAAATTTTGTCAATATTAACACCAGCATTGATGTGTCTCATCACAGAGCAATCCTATTACTTTGTTTACAGCTCAAAAACAAATTTTAGGGTGCAGTTACATTATAATCCACCTGTATAATAATTTGTAGTATATAGGCCCTCTGCTATTATATGGCTTTACGGATGAGTGGTACATCCCGTTTTAACCCCTACTGTAATATGCATTTGCAACTGTAGCATTGTCAATTTCATTTGGGTATCATTTACGGCATTTGGCAGACGCTTTTATCCAAAGCGACTTACATGTAGTACATTTGTCAGTAGTTGGACAAGTCAAGTTTATCCACCTATCAAAAACAAAGTCGTATAACCGGACAGAGCCAGCAGTAATGTGAAAGGATACAACAATGCAAAGCCAGTTGAAGAGCAGCATGAAGACATAATCTGCTGGCCTGGCGTCATATGCTCCTGGAAACAAAACAAAGGAATTATAAGAAAGGTTCGAAACTGTGTACTGAACAATGAAATGTGCCTTTATTGTATGTTATTGCATGTGGTATCTAGAGAACCTCACCTGTCTCTAACCTACTGGAGTACTGATAGAGAAAGTACAGGTTGACCATGTACAGAAACCCAGTACCAGGACCTACTGGAAAATACAGTGTTGATGTTATAGGCCTCCAAACCTGAAACAAACACAAGGACCATTTTATACTGTAGCACCATGTTATAGTCTAATAAATAAATACTTTTTTTTTTTTAAAGCCAGCCCTTTAGTTACACCAAGTGTCTGAGTAGTGTTACTGGTCTCCAGATGATGATGATGATAATAATGTTATTGCATAAAAATAATGTAAATAATCAGTTACTAAATGTGGAGTGTTGCTCAGTTTGTGCATACTTACATATGTATGTATGCAAATTGAGAGTAACATGACCACATTCACAATACAAATGCTAGAGCGGTGCAGTTAAGTATTTTTTATATTCACTTTTACAAACCTAGACAGAGTTTGATATTTGTCAGGATGTATACTACATTTGCTAAATTATATTGAATCACTGATGATGTCAGAATTTGGCTGACAATTTGACAGTAGCAAAAGTCCACCCTACAAACAGTAGGAAGGCGTCTTGTGAAGGTTTGTATGCGCTTGGTGTTAAGTCTCCACCTGGTGGAAACAGTCGACACAACATGTATGAGCTGCTACAATCATCATGCTGTCAGTGTGCTGAACCATACTGTAAATGCCTATGTTTACAAACGGTATTTCACGATAACTGTCTTTAATTATTAATACATGTTTTTACATTAGATGTAACGTTTTTCACAATTTAAGGTCCCTGAAATTGGCTTTATGATTAGTTCAGCAAAGGCCTCTGCTACAGTACTGTAGTACCGCACTACGGTAGCCACCTGCTAGTCGAACTAAAAAAACTTCGTAACTTCCACTAATATAAACAATCATAGGCATTTGTAACTTACTTGAAATTTATAAAAAAAATTCTCCGGCCATAGTACAAGGTACATTGGATTAATAAGTCCTAGTTTCCCAATTAAGGGAACAACAATCGACCCAGCAAACCAATAGCGGGTGATGAAGGGGATGCTTTTAAACCAGTCCCCGATGTCTGACATCTTTCCATATGATCACTGCCAAGCGAAATCCGAGAAAAATAGAGGTCCCCTCCAAAAATTACTTAAATCGTGAAAACCGTACTCGCCTTGTATAAAAAAAATACGTGTCCAAAGTGCTTTACTGCTAGTTTACATGACGTGGCTAATCAGGAGAAGCTAGCGTTACATTTACACCACCAACTCGTATAAAAAAGAACCTCTTCCTGTTAATGTATTACACAATAAAAGTGATATCAAACATGACAATTATATTGCCAATTAAATAAACCGTGAATTTAACCGCGCTTTCAATTTGAAGGTAAAATAATAGCATAGAATATAATATATAAAATGTTATAATATTAGAAATAGATGGAACATGTAAAAAAACTATATATATTAATTAAAAAAAACGTGTAATTGAAACATAGCCAATTATAACTGCGTTTAGTGTGAAGGCACAATATGAAACCGGATGTATGTATGTATATTTCTGTAGCTGGCTTCCTGTGTCACATTTGCACAACCACTGTAATCAGCCACACAGAAGCAGCCAGCAATGTAGATGGGGGTGTGTCAACCGATTTAGAAAAACGACAGGATCTTTGTACTTGTACATGTGTATTTGTACATGTTTTCACTTATGTTCGTCATATCATGGACCTCACGAAAATAAAATAGGCTACTCCTTTAATAACCAATAATACCGCTGATTCATTGGTATTTTGAAATACATATACCACGATGCAATACTCTGTTTTTGTGACGTATTCTTCATGCGACAACGGAACAACAAGAACCACCTCAAAATATTCTATACTAAACAAAAACGATTTAAACTAAATCTACACCATAAACATAGTAAATACAGTAGATGTACATTTTTTTAAACAATTTTAAATGTTTTACTATTTAGTTTAGTGTCTGTCGTTTTTTATACGTTTTTATCTGGTTAAAATTTTAGTTTTAAATTCCGCGCTGTTTACTCCGCCAGACTATAGGCTGAGTACGGTACGGGTACGGTATCTGGATTTCCTCATCTTAAATAAAATATTTTGTGTGGACATATATTTTAAGAAGCGTTGCCTTAATCATCATCATCAAGAAATGCAAGTGACAGACATAGGAAACAAACAGGAAGGAAAAATATGGCATCGACAACCAACAGCGGGCAAAGGGTATGTTTGTAGCCTACGGTACTGTCTACGGTCTACTGTACAACTCGTGTGTGTTCTAGTCCTAGCCTACCTGTAGCGTGTGTGTGTGTGTGTGTGTGTGTGTGTGTGTGTGTGTGTGTGTGTGTGTGTGTGTGTGTGTGTGTGTGTGTTAGCACGCCACGAACCGAAGTTGTAAATCATAAATGAGAAATTATGCCCAGCAACATCCACTTGTTGCACCACCTTGTGCGCAGTCTAAGATAATTTGAAAATGTGCACATTTAAAATCCAAAAACGAAGGGGTCGGTATAGGCATTATTGACCTACACCCAAAGTAAACATGGAAGATTTTAAATACCAAGGGAGTAATGCGATTACTCACTTACTTTCCCCTGACTTAAAACACTATGTTGTATAGCTAATGTCTGTTTTTGTATTTTCCCTATATAATATCAATGGCTTGTCATTCTCAGACTCCTGATGACTGTGGTCCGCGGTGCCAATCAAGGCAAGACTGTGCGTTTCCTCCATGTGGCCTTTGACACCACTGGAGATTCCTTTCTGGCTGGAGATCACCATGGCAACATCTACGTCTTTGATATTACTAGAAACCGGTGAGCAGAGGGCACACCACTAATGTATGGACCAGATTGTGGGATGCCTGTGTCATTAGGGAATAACAGTGATTACAATAAATCTGATATACTGTATAGTCTTATTCCTTTTCCATAAACAGATTTTGTCTGGTGCAGAAGACTGGTCAAGCTTGTACAGCTTTGGCTTTTAACCTCCGCAGGACCGCAGAGTTCCTAGTAGCCCTGGCTGATTACTCTATTAAATGTTTTGACAAGGGTAAGATACTACTTCACATTTATCTTTTACTTTTGATAATGTATTTAGTGGTCACAGTATACACACATTAATTCACATGTTTTCAAAACTACAAAATACGTCTGCTAATGGTAATTTACATTTTTAAACTTTATTTTATTTAGTATTAATCAGCTTGCTATTTTGATAAAGGGGTCTTAAAAATGAGTTCTCATCACTCTGACTTCCATCACACAGCAGCATAGCACATTGATGAAAATCCATTTCTTACCAGACACCAAGCAGCTGGTCAGCTGGATGCGTGGCCATGAGGGGGCAGTGTCCTCTATTTCTGTCCACAGTTCAGGGCGGTATGCCATCACCACCTCCTTGGATACATCTCAGCTCTGGGACCTAGACACCTTCCAGAGGAAGAGAAAGCTCAATATCAAACAGTCTGTTGGCATTCAGAGGGTAAAAAAGCAGTCTTAGTTATATCTAATTAGTTCCCATTGAACAGACTATGATGAAAAAATGATTCATTATTGAAATAATGTAATGTTGTTGCAACAGAGCACATTGTATGTGTGAGGTTCCAAGCATCTTCAAATCTAAATGAAAGTGTGCAAAACACGTATTGGTTTTTATTTTGTTCCCTGCTTTTACATTTTTTTCAGTATAGTCATTGTCGTCATGGTGACAGTGAATACTCTCTTCCAGGTGCTTTTCCTGCCTCACAGTAACACCATTCTCAGTTGTTTTAGCGATGACTCCATTTTTGCTTGGGAAAGCGATACATTGTTTTGCAAATACCAGCTACCTGTTCCTGAGCAAGGGCCCAGAATCTACTACAAGGCCTTCGCAGTCACACGGTGGGTATTGTAGATGTAGGTTATTCTGACCACATCCACAGTGTATCCCAAATATATCAGCCACATTCATATTTTCTACGAAAAGGAGCATGACATTAAAGGTATAGTTAGTGATTGTAAGCTAAAACACTATGTCAAATTCACCAAATATCTCCTCGCTGTCTGCTCGCTTACTGTTCTCAGTGCATGCTGTAAAGGTAATGTGGTACTTCTACACAGCCCTGGCCATGTATATAGCAACACAAACAATGTGTTTCAAATGTGTTGGGTGGAGCTTCTAAAGGAGCACCCTATGGCATTGAAGGGAGAGGTGTTTTTGTTTTGATCAAGTTTAACTATCAACAAGCATTCTCCAGAATGACTTTATGTGTTTTAAGGGTTACCAAAATATAGCTAACTTTAAGGCACATTTCAAATAAAGATTAATTCAAAGCATTTGATTTGTGGATGAGAATTTCTGACCCCTTCCGTCCTTTTTTTAAACTTTACAATGCCTGTCACTCCAACAACTCTTAATAGAACAGTGTGTCATGACTCATTGACAGCGATGGTAACTCCAATAACTAATAGAACAGTGTGTCATTGACAGCGATGGTAACTTCAATAACTAATAGAACAGTGTGTCATTGACCGATGGTAACTTCAAAAACTAATAGAACAGTGTGTCATTGACAGCGATGGTAACTTCAATAACTAATAGAACAGTGTGTCATTGACAGCGATGGTAACTGCAATAACTAATAGAACAGTGTGTCATTGACAGCGATGGTAACTGCAATAACTAATAGAACAGTGTGTCATTGACAGCGATGGTAACTCCAATAACTAATAGAGCAGTGTGTCATTGACAGCGATGGTAACTCCAATAACTAATAGAACAGTGTGTCATTGACAGTGATGGTAACTCCAAAACTAATAGAACAGTGTGTCATTGACAGCGATGGTAAATGCCTGGCTGCGGGTGGGCGCACCAACCTACTTCACCTGTGGTGCCTAGACAGCAGGCAGCTCATCAAGGTGGTTCAGATGCCCACTAAGGTCAGAACTGTGAGGCAGGTGGAGTTCCTGCCTGACAGCTTTGATGGGGGAGCAAGTCAGGTAGACAAACAGCAGTTCCTCTTTTTGCATTTCTCTTCAAATGTCTGAATTACATTAAGGTGTTTGTTTGTGTATGGTCTCTTTTAACTAGTTGTGTCTGCACTGTATACTGTTCAGGCTGAGAGCATCTCCCTGTCTTGACAGACTCTAGGTGTGTTGAGCCAGGATGGGGTAATGCGTTTCATCAATATTCACACTTGCAAGCTGCTCTTCCACATTGGCTCCCATGAAGAAGCTATCACCTCAGTGACAGTCGGCCCCAACGGACGCCATGTTGTGGCCATCATGGATAATGGGAGCATCAATGTTTATACTGTCCACAGTCTCACACATAAATATAACAAGGTACATGACCTTCGCCCTCCTTCTCCTGTGTATGGGAAGAGTACATAAAATGACCCGTGCTGGGATACTGACCACCTGTTCAGCACTGGCCAGTTATGGTGGTTGACTGTGTATAGAGCTTTATGTATATGCAATAGTGTATACTAAATAACTTTGTGTATACAGTAGTTAATACAGTTTAAAACAGATATTGCTTTATGTATATACAGTAGTTTATAAAATTTCTTTACGTATACAGTGTTGCATACTAATAAAAACAGATAAGGAGCTTTACGTGAGTAGTTTATACTATTTAAAACATAAAGATCTTTACGTGAGTAGTGTATACTAATTAAAACATAAAGATACATGTTGACTTCCAGCAGAAAGCTCCTTGGTTAATTTGTTGACATGGATTATCTTGTATATTTTAAAGAGTAATATGCATACATTTGACTAATGCCTATTACTTGGTACTGTACTCTCTTTGGATAAAAGTATGTGCGTAGGTTAAGTACTTCCTCTTGCTTCGTAAAACCACTTTTTGACACGCCTACAATGAATCTTATCTTGTGGGACATCAACCACACTGACGCTCTTTCTTCCATTCGCTGTAGCCCTCTCTTCCACAGGTGGCCGTCGTCTCAGGGGCCCAGGCCGACGGAGACTCGTCCAACCTGAGGGTCAAAGTCAGGTCAGAGGGCATCCAGAGGCCAGCCAAGACCACCTGGAGGAAGACACGGTCCAAGGTCCTCAGACCCCCAGTCGGGTCCACAGCAGAGGACAAAGAGGTAGGACAAACACCTCATCCCCCACCACACACAGACATGGAAATAAAAACACACTGACATTCCCTTTACATTGTTTGTGTCTCAGAATGACCTTCCAGATGGCCTGAATAAGAAGAGGCTGGTAGCACTACTGAAGGCGTTTGGAGAATACCCGGCTAAATACAGGCAACGAGCGACAGCACTTTACAAATGAATTGTTGTGTACACCAGCCTATCTATACATCATCATAGTAGGGAAAACACAGGTGTAGCTCGTAACATTAATTGTACTGTAGGTCATAACAGTACACCACTATGTTGTAACGGTATGTTATAACACTATTTAACACTATGTTATAACAGTAGCCTACACCTCAATGCTGGTGCACCTATATAATATTGAATGTATTGTGCCTGCACACATCTGCCTTTCTTTAATGCATGTTTGTATTCAAACACAGCTGTTTGTGTGTTCCAGGATGTTTGTATGGCGTTCTTTGTTGTGTCTGCCAGAGAACTACGCAGCCTACAGCAGTCTAACTGACAAGGGCCTGCACTCAGCCTACCTCACCCTGCATGACAAATACCCCATCAAAAGCCACAAGCTGCAGAGGGGACTGCAGAGGTGCACACACAAACAAGAATGCTTCAAATCTGTGATTTTAAAATATGTATCGACTATTAACCGCCTCACAACCTCCTGGGAGAAAAGAAATGTATTCACTTTATTGTTGTCTTTTCCTCTCTTCACAGGCTACTGTCGTCCTTAGCCCACTGGGCAGCCATCTTTGGAGAGACAGAATATCTTCCGCTGGTGGCCTTTCCCTTTGTCAAGCTGTTCCAGAACAATCCCCTTCTCTGCTTCGAGGTGGTGGCTACAGTCATAGGTATAGGCTACTAACATGCAGGAATGCGCATTTAATTTAAATAATTTCATTGCACGTAAGCACAATTGAATAAATACAACAAAAAAAAGTATTTGTATGATCAAAAGTGTGTGTCAACGTTTATTAAGCTGTACTTTCTATGCTTCAGTGAACTGGTGCCAACATTGGTTTGAATACTTCCCCAACCCTCCATTGAACATCCTCAGCATGGCAGAGAATGTTCTGGCTCATCACGACAAGGAGCTCCTGCAGCATCTGGTGGACTGTGGAATCACATCACAGGTACTGTAGTTGGCCGTCTGTCCCAGTGGGAACCCCGTCTATCACAACTATGGTTGGCATAGACGGGAAAGCATTTGCAACTGCTGTCTTTATTTTAGGCAGCATTAACAATACTACGAATCAATTGGCAGTGCTTTCTAATCAGACCAGCTAAACAAAATAGTCATAATATTAGTATTTTTTAGGATACATAACCTTTTACCCTATTGTCTGACTGTGACCAGGCCCCATCTCCCCCACTGAGTTGAATATGGGTTTAGGAGGCCATCAATAATGCCTTTATGTAATCGACTGACTCAGCCCAACACTAATGTATTGAATAAATAGTGCAATTACATTGTACCCATTCAAAGCAGGGTTTCTATCTTTCTCCCACGATAAATATCAGAATGGAAGGGGTGGGCGGTTGACCCCAGTGCATGACTCTGTCCCCAGCTGTACGTGTGGCCTCTGCTGGAGACGCTGTTCTCCGAGGTGCTGACCCGTGACGAGTGGCTGCGGCTCTTCGACAACGTCTTCTCCAACCACCCGTCCTTCCTCATCATGGCCTGCGTGGCCTACGTCACCTGCTGCCGCGCACCACTGCTGCTCTGCTCCCACAAACAGGACTTTGAGGTGCTCCTTCAGTAAATGGGGTGGTTGTCATATCGTCACACATTCACATAAACTGCTTTTATTCCTCTTCCAATGGTGCTGAGGCATAAAGCAACACCACCTGTTCTTTCCCGCCTGTGTATAGGTAGGTACACTGGATGTAGCATTTCTGTTGTCAAATCCAAGGGTTCTCACAATGGGAAGTCAAAAGCATCACATGCTAATGACAATTAGAAGCTTATATTTGATCCTTAAAAGCTTTAAGATAATGGGCTAGTTCACTAGGTTTACAACATGGTTATTTTTATGTCTATGTATTATTATAAATTGTATTGCTATTAAACGAATCACGGGGGAAAACGGGTTACAAAACCAATGGGGAAAAAGTACTTTGTGCCTTTCCTTCACTTTGCCCTCTGGTTACCCCACTTGCATCTCCAAAATGGTTTTTCTAAAATCAAAGAATTCCGCCATCTCCCCCGCCTTCCCCTCCGCAGTACTTCTTCCACCACCGTAACAACATGGACATGGGGGGGATGATGAAGGAGGCCTATCGGTTGATGGACTGCACGCCGGCTGACGTCCACCCCAGGAACATGTTGTCTGACTTCACACCGCTGACACAGGGACAGTACCCCGTGTTCAACCACTACCCAGAGTTCATAGTGGAGTACCAGAGCAAGGAGAGGGAGAAGATACGACAGGAGGAGATGGAGTACCTCCGTGAGAGGTCGGTTGAAATGAATATCGACATGAAAGGATACGGGTGTGTGTGTGTGTGTGTGTGGTGCGGTCTGCACCACTTTGTGTTCCCATTTACAGAGCCAGGGCCGTGTAGAAACACCATATAATTTTTTTTCAGCACACACACACAGAACAGGCCATGTTTTAATATGAGTATACCATAGGGGGCTCCGGCTGGATTAAGTAGGAACGTTAACGACTCTCCAGACATTAGCTGCAGTTTGTGTGCCAGGTTGAAGTGTGTCGTCGTGTGTAGAGCAGCTGTCCACGTGTTCGGGCTCCGTCCTTACCCTGGTTGTCTCCCGCTGCAGACAGGCCGTGTCAGAGCTCAACGTGGAGTTGGTACGGCGGCGGGCTGAAGAAGAGACCTATTATGCACAACAGGTAACGTGCAACATTACTGTGTGATAGTGCATTATCTGGACTGTGTGTGGATTTTTCATGAAGGCCCCAACATTTAGACTGTACTAAGTGTACATACTAATGTGTGTGTGTGTGTATATTAATTCAATACAATGTAAATTTAAGATATGGACTATAATACTGGTGTTATTAAACTGATTTGAAACAGAAACTGATGACCCAGGCAGAGGAAACACGCAGACGCATCTTGGCACAGGAGGAGGACAAACTAACGCAGCAGAGGACCAAGTAAACGAACACACACACGCAGTCACACGCTGCCAGTCTTTAGATGAGGCGTGTACGTGTGTGTGTCACATATTGCCCGCTGTCCTCGCCAGGTTGGCAGCCATGAGGAGAGAGCTAAAGGTGAAGGAGCTCCATCTGCTGGACGCAGCTAGAACACGCTTCCTCAAACAGCAGCAGGACCTGCGAGCCTCCCAGATACAGAGACTAGATGAGGACATTGGCAGAAAGGTACATTGCAGGAAATGTGTCTAGACACTTTCACCAGTTAGCTTTAGTGCTCACAGAAGGATCCACTCATGTATTATTGAAATGCACAAGGAAAACAAGTAATGTTACATTTTTATTTTTATTTTGTCTGTCCTGAACAAATGTCTGCAAAATCTCTGTCCTGACCAGGTGGTCACACTTGAAAATGTTGTGTTTTTGCCTGGTTAAATCCCAACTGATTGGTTATGGCAGAACATACTCTATAAAACAGAAACAAATAACACTTAACTACTTGTATACAGTACGGTTCTATTAATCTGGCCCACGGTAAATTCCCAATGCTTCCCATTCCCTCCCACGCGTTTGCTCTCTCTCTCCGCTGTCCTATCAAATAAAAATATTTAAAAAGCAGCATAGATTCAGATAGACATTCCACAAATATGATTTAATTTAAAATGTGTGGACTAGGTTTAGCAACTCTATGATCATATTGCCAGATACTATACATTGTAGGCATATGCATAGATTTCAGGTAATGTAAAGGTAAAGGTGCTTTTATTGTCACATATATACATGTAGCGAAATTCATCCTCTGCATTTAACCCATCCCTCAAGGGAGCAGTGGGCAGTCACTGTGCAGCGCCCGGGGACCAACTCCAGATTGGAGTCAGTGTCACTGGTCACATGACACTGACTGGAGAATTAGCCTAACATGTTTTTTGATGGAGGGACGTGTCCCCCTCAATATTTAGAACAAGTGTATTTGTTCACCCCCAATAAAAACATGAAAGACGCACTGGGGCCGCCTGACGATATGGGAATAGTAGCTCATATGCGTATTAAACCGATCATTGAACCACTTGACAGTGTAGCCATAACCTAGAATAGACTTACTACACTATTGGTTCAGACTGTTATGTTACTGTTATGGGGGAAGGGGGGTGAGGTGTAAAGCTGGGGGTCTTCCTCGTAGCAGTGAAAGTCAATCTTGTGGTGTCGCATGATTGTGCCCAAGGGTGGGAGGTATATAGTAAATTACAGAGGACCCAGCACCAAGCCTTGGGGGACACCCAGTGAGACGCACATCTTGATTTGTGAGATTTTAGTTGGACAAATTGTTGGCGGCCAGTGAGATAACAGGCGCGAACCAGGAAAGTGCAACTCCTGCAATACCAGTACCAGTCAGTTGTTCCAGGAGGAGTGGGTGGGAGAGTGTCGAAGGCTGCAGTCAGGTCAAGGATAAGGATGGACAGGAGGACGGAGTCAGCTGAGGAGTAGGTCATTGGTGATTTTTATTAGAGCTGTTTCAGTACTGTGTTTGGGACAGAATCCAGACTGAAATGGATTGAATAGATTATTGGAATTTAGATATTTTTGGAGAGGAAAGGAAGGTTGGAGATGGGGCGTTAAGTTGTTCATGTCAATAGGGTCGTCAGCATTTGTTTTTTTAAATGTGGGTGTCACGGCTGCGGTTTTCAGGGTGGGGGAACACAGCCGGTGGCGAGAGAGAAGTTAATTGTGTGAGTGAGCAGGCGAGAGATGGAAGGAAGGCATGTTTTGATGAGGCTAGTGGGCATGGGATCAAGTTGGCAGGTAGAAGATTTGGAGTGCAGGATGGGAGATTGGAGTAAATGTTTAACAGTTGAGAAAATAACTTTGGTGTTTTTATTAGAGATCTGGCTGTTGAAAGGGCAGTTTTGTACTTTACGTGAACCAGGTATGCTTGTGCAGACACTCAAGACGTTGTCCAGCAGCCTTTAGCTGCCGTAGCTCATGGATGTACCAGGGGGCAGTGTGGGTAAATGAGACTGAGCGGGTTTTGAGGGGAGCGAGGGTATCCAGAGCAGAGGATAGGCAGTCATTGTAGTGAGTGGCGAGTCCAGGAGGGACAGAGAGGTGAGACTGGGGAACATGTTCATGAGATCAGAAGGACTAATGTTTTTAATATTTCTGGATGTGATGGTGTTGTTGGTTCGTTACTTTAGAAGTGGGGTAGATATTCCAAACAAAATTTATTTGTGGTCAGATATGGTGAGGTGTCCCTCGGTGACATTGTCAGGAGACACACCAGTGGAGCAGACTATATCAATTATGTGACCTTTGTTGTGAGTGGGGAAAGTTACATTTTGGATGAAAGCTTGATGTCATGGTACAACATAAAATCAGCAGCAAATGAACAGCTAGCAGTTCTGTCAACATGAATTTTATAATCTACTAGCAGTAGGCTACATTGGGGGACATGGCACTAATCAAAGCAGGTGAGGACATTTCGGTTAAAAACATGTCCGATAGTTTGGGAGGTCTATATATAGTTAAACAGCCAGGGAGTTTAAACGCAATACATTCCAAATGTATTATAAGCAGGTATACTAACAGATCTGATTTTCAAATGGTCACGCGAAAGAACGGCGACCTCATCCAGTGGTGCGTGGTTGAGAGATGTAATTTTCTGTTAGGCACAGAAGTAGTGGGTCTACTCTAGCTAGCTCATAATGTGTTAGGTCTAGCCTGCCTTGGACAGCTACCGGTAGTGTTTTGGGCACAATTAACGGATCTCGCCAAGTAAACTGCGGCTTCGTTCGTACGTACGGTAGCAGAGCAGGTGAACATTTATTCGATTTTAACTTCACTTTACGGAGGACCAGCCAGCCCAGCCGACTCACTTCTGATTTTCATGTATTTATTTATTTATTTATTTATTTATTAAGGTGAATAAAGTACGTACGTATTTAAATAGTTGTAGTTAATGTAGGTATATTATTTAGTATAATTAAGCATTCATTCAATATATGTACCAGTTCTAGATAATCATGTCATATACAGGCTAGTATTAGCGTAATTTGGGCTAGCATTGGTATCGTATAACTACAGCGGTTATGAGACAGGTGGTTTCCTGAGTCTGACTCCACTTATACTGCACACTGTATGTATGTAGGATTTGATGCTACCGGTAGTGTTTGTTTTGCCGTTTACATTTTCTTAGTTTTCTTCAGTGCACGTTTTCGCCTATCGTAATGGTAAAGGGAATGACAGTTTCAGCCGGAGATTAGCTGGGCTGTAGTTTAGCGTTGCCAAGGCAACCAAGCAGCTCACGTGTTGTAGGTTGTAATAAAACCAAAGCATGCAATTAATGAATGAGGATAAAGCTGTAATGATAATTGTAGATATATATAATTATATAGAATAATGACCACTTTCAGTACCAGTAGAATGTATCAAATGAATAGCCTACTTTAGTCATTTTTGTGTTTATTGTGATTCTTTTAGCGTATTGATTTTAAATAGAAAGGTCTAGTAAAGGAGTTCTCAACCCTGGTCCTGGGACCAAATGCCTTTTTAGATGTCTCCCTGCTGCAACACACCTGTTTATGTATGTGTCATCTCTGCAGAAGCCTGATAACACCCATTTCCATTCATTCAACAATTTATTTCAAAACAATGTGAATTCTTAATTTTATTGTGGTGATAACACTGATCTAGTGAATGCATAGTTTTCTATGCATTCTAGACTCATTAGTATATTCTTTCAGAATAAATACTTTTTCAAATACGATATGTTACCCCGTGAGTCAGCTTGCACTCTATGGGCGTATCGTATCACCCATGTATTGCTTGGATGAAATCTAATCTGCCACATTAACACAAAAAGTGTGTGCGGGGTCTTTAATCGGTTTAACAACATTTCCCTGTTTCCAAGCTAGACAGGACGTACCTGCGTTTGGTGGCACCTTCAGATAAGCAGATTTCCTATATTACAAAGTAAAGCTATGACAGGTCTCTTGCTGGTTCTGAGACAGCAGTAGCATGGTGTATATGAGCATACTGCTTATTCTAAAGCATAGTGCTGCTGTTGTAGATGGACCTTCGAGGACAAGAGACAGCAGCAGCTGTGCAGGATCTGGAGGTCAGGCAGCTGGAGCTGGAAGCTCAGAGGAAGCTATTTGAACAGGTAACACCCTCGTGTGGCATGAAGTGTCTCTGTGCGCCGGTGAGAGGGCGTCCACGGCACCCAACTAACACCATAAATGGTGTCTCGCAGCAACTGTTGAAGGAGCAGGAGCGAGTGGGTCGGGAGGTCCAGGAGGAGGTGGAGACCAGATTGAGGGGGGCAGAGAGAGGAAAAGACACCGACACGGAGCTTACGAATCACGCAGAGGCCGAGCATCGGGTAATGGTTTTACACGGAACACACACACAAGGAAACAACACTGAGATATTATTCCAGTTTAACTAGTGAGCCTAGTAGGGTCTAATATAAATAGTTCACAATTCTTTTCTCTCCAGGCTCTGGAGGAGTCTCTGGCGGAGGCGTGTCAGGAGGGCTTGGACTCGGCCTGGAGGAGAGAGGTGTCTGGACGCCTGCAGCAGCTAGACCTGCAGCAGGAGCAGGACAGACAGAGGCTGGCCCAGCTCCAGAGAGAGACCCTGCACCAGGAGAATAGGCTGGTGGACACCATGAAAGACATGGAGGGAAGACAGGTAGGGCCCTGTGTCCGCCAGCATCCTTCTTAGCAATGACAGTCTGTTTTCTAAACGACTCCTGCAACGTTTAGCATGTACAGAAAGCGGTCGCTCTGTCAATTAAAATTGAGGAGGGAACTGCCATTGAATTCTACTGCATTGCAAGTTGTGCAACAGATATAACAAATATAAACTCACATTTGTTAGCTTTACTATTCAGATTTCAAATGTTTTCCTGTTTAAAAACCACCAGTCAATTAAAGCAGAATAGATATACAGTATGTGTATCATTTTATTAATCCCTATTTGTTTCTTAAAATAACCGATTTTGGCCTGACTGGAGCACTTCTCAGATCTCAGACAGTCTTACTGCAAATACTATGCAAATACTGTTCGTGATGCTTATTTGTGCTGCATCAAACATAATGTTAAAATAGATTTAAAGTAAAAATCCTAATTACAGCACATTTTTTTAATGTTTATGCACTGACTAGCTCCTTTAAAATAGTTTCTCAATTGTTTGTAATGAAAGAAGCATTCGCCAGCATCATAGCATGTCTACTACTACTAAGTCCAGTGGAAGATTTGCTACAAAACTCATCTTCTTATAATATTAAGTTAACCAAGAAGCACACATGTTTTAATCTTTGTGCTACAGTGGGATGAAGTGATGAGTGCAAGAGCCCTGCTACAAGAGGTGCCATTGTCCTTAGCAGACAAAGGTAACATACTTTCCATTAACAACCTAAGTAGTGTTTTAGGGTTCTAGTACTATAGTGCTTTGGATATACATGCTTAAACCCCAGCCAAAGTTTCTCTAGCTAGTGTTTTATTTTGATTTTTTCTTTTCAACAGTGACAGCTTGTATTGAAGTGGAATTGAGTCTAAATACATACCTTTTAATTCTTCACTACGTATGTCTAGAGGGTTTCAAATTTCAAGTAATATCCACAATAGGGATGAGTCTACAATGTTGTAAATTGTAGTCACAAAACATGTACATAATGTTAATGATGGTTAGTGGCGAAATGGTAAACTCAAAAATGATATAACCGCCAATAAGGACAGATTGATGCGCAATAACTCCAGGTACCCATTATATGTATTTATTATAGTGTTTAATGGTGTTCTGTCAGTAGACCGGAGACCAATGAGATCACCTTGCTCTACAAGAGGACTTCCTCTTAGACCTGCGGTGAACAGAGTAACCAGTCTTGATGCTGGAACAACAGCCCCTAATACCACCAATACCTATATATCCACCTCCAGGTCGGGAGTCTGTCTCAACAGCACAAGCAGCTCAGAGAGCACCTACACTGACTGTGAGTTTGTCCCCTGGTGAAGCCTAGTCCAACTCATACTGTAGTCTTAAAGGCAAAATACACTTATTTGAAAACTGTAGTTAAAGTTTAAAGGCAGGGTCACTCATTTTCGAGAACGCATGCTTAAATTCGAGCTCAAATCAGAACAATTCAGTCCTCCGCACTAGGGATGGGCACGGGTACTCGAGTACTCGAGTACTCGAGTGCTCGTCTGTGACAGCAATGCTCAAACATACGTTTTATGACTGATGATGACAACGCACAAATAAATGTGTGAATTAATTCATATCTCTCAACCTAATGAATTAGGCTACGTAACATAATGTCACATTTTACTGCAATAGTCTAGTAGGTAGTCCGGTTCCAAACAACTCGACAAGTTTTGGAAATGCAGTCTGACCAAACAGAAGGCAGATTTGTTCCTTCCTATCTGCCATTTTGTCAATCAAACAATACTTTCCGCCTGTCATGAAATCCCATCAACATCTCAGTTAAACTTTCAATTAAATTAGTGTAACTTTATGAAAATTCAGTTCTTACCATTTTCTGAAACCTGGAAAACTGTAGCTTATTCGATGGATCATTTGGAACTGAAATATCACGGCCGTACATCCAAACCCATAGCGTGTGTTTTAAGGTAATACACACCGGCATTTCTTTTTCTATCTCACTCCCTCTTGCTCACTCTGTGTTCTATATTCCGACATACTGTATATACTATATTTAATACACATTTTGCATCTGTATTAATGCCCCTGCTGCAGTTATGTTCAATCATCTTGGAACAATTTATAATATGACGGCATATTATAGAACTACACTGCACTGTAACCTAGTAGTTTTGTAGATGCTTCATGGATGTCATGAACCAGTGATAGATTTACTTGCGAGTTTCTTTTTTAATGAAATACATTAATTCAAATAAAAAAAGTGACATCGCCTGGTACATCCTTTTCTGATGTATTTAGTTTTCCTCGGGCCCAGAAGTACTTGAGAAGGGATGTCCAAAATGCACATCCCTACTCCGCGCCCTCCGCGGCAGCACCCCACACATGAAAATGCATTGTGAAGCAATGCGCAGTGCTGCTGCTTTGTTGTTGTGAGCAGTGTTCGTTGTTTTTGTTCCTATTTACGGAGGCAGGGCTGTGTATGAGTATCATATTCTTTTTTTAAACAGGCACAGAGAACGGTAAGCTAATTGTAAACGAATGCACATTTAGTCAAATTCACCAAATATCTCCTTGCATTTTGCTAGTTTACTGTTCTCTGTGCATGTTGAAAAAAGTAGCTGATACTTCTACACAGCCCTGGCTCTGTAAATAGTAACATAAACAAAGCGGCGAACACCGCTCCTATCTACAAAGCCTTAGCACTACGCTTTGCTTCATAATGCATTCCTGTGTGTGATGCGGCACCGCGGAGGACCATGGAGTGATACTGGTTTGATTTGAGCTCGAAGTTAGTAGGAATGACTAACCCTGCCTTTAAGTGTCATCTCTTTTTGAGGTATTCATTAGTGAGCCTAGGTATAGCGTCACATGGCACCCATGGCATTTTTTTCCCATTGGAGCCTAGCATAATTTATCATCATTTAAAGGACCCATTCCATGAAAACCAAGTATTTCTAGTTGTTTTTAGAATTAGCAATGTCGATGTGACACGGAGAAGTAGTAAGTCTTTCAAAGTGGACTGTTAGCTTCCTGGTCTGTATTGGCTAAAAAAGGGAGAGGTGGGGAAACAGGCGAATGAGAGAAAAGTGCGTATGTTGCGTAGATTACTGCACACAGTTTGTTTGGTAACACCCCTATGAGGATATGGCCAGCTACGTAGCATACAAGGCAAGGAACTGATGTTGATCGCCAGTACACAAACCGTAAGTAAAAGTTTAATGTTTAACATTGGCAGATGACCAAATCTGTAAATCTAGTTTTTGATTCAACAACTAGTCTGCAGGACAGGCATATTATCAAGAGAGCCACCTATCTATCATAACCCTGTAGCAGTAAGCGGTTTTGTGCTATGTAACCATTCATTAATTAATATGTGCTTATGGGCACATGTCTGTTTGGCAGGCAAGGATGGCTGCGATGTTGTGCTATGGTATAATTTAACCTTCATTCATGAAATAATGTGCTTAGTAGATATGTGGCTGGTTATCAAGATGTACCACCCCTGTTCCTTCACAGGGCTGTCTGACTAGCTGCTGCTGTGTTTATGTGGTTGACACAAACTACAACGAACTACATTCTGCCTCCCGTATCCTTTACTGTAGTCTGGACGGTGAGGTGTAATTAATGCGCAATATTAACGCCTTGAAAACACTGAAATTAAACCATATGTGATTCAAAACCCATAAAAGTGTGTTCAAAACGCGTTTGAGTAGCCTGCACCGGTACTAGTAGTAAAGCTGTTGTAGCCTCACGTCAACAGATACGTGGAGGGTGGGGTGGGCAGTGACTTGTTAAATTTAAAGCAACAGTCACTGAAATCTGACCGTTTTTCGAGAGTTGTGGCTGTGATCGTGCTATTCCACATAATTTATGTGGTATTTTCACCTAAGCTGGTCAGCTACATTGCTTTGAGAAGTCAAGGAACTGTGTCAACAAGTGAAAAGGAGCATGAAATGACTCCTTTTAAATATTGCGTCAGTTACGGGAAAAAACATTTTTTTCTTCTTTTAAAATGTCAAGTAGTTGTTTATTAAAAGGGACCTAAGGGACCTAAATTACTACTTCTACAGTATTGAATATGAACATCCACCAACAGAGCTTTTCTTTCCTGTCCTACCAGTCTCTTTGGACCGAGGCCGGACCGAGCTGGACAGTAAGGAGCGAGAGGTTATGAAGGACATCAGAATTCTTAGACAGAAGCTTGCAGCCCGGGCCAGAGAAGAAGTCTCATCCCAGTCTTTCCAGTCCCCCATCTCCTAGCCTTCCATTTTTACTCAGTAACCATAGCAACACTCTCCACTGCTGGTACCCTAAACTGACATGATAGATGGAGGCTGGTCACCAGGTCACTGTTATTTATAATTGCTAAAGCATACCAGCATTGCAAACCAATAGTCAACCCCCTGGTATCATTTTGAATAATACTTCTACAATCTGTGTGTGCTACCTTTTTTGTTAGTTACACATGTGCTTTATACGTTACTGTTTTAACATGGTGGTCTTGACAGATGATCTGTACAAGAACAATCCGATATGATTAGTGAACTAATATACTGTATATAGATTGCCTGTGCCATCAAACAAATATGGTTCTGTGAAACATTGTTCGTTTAAATGCATTTGGTTCTCTGAATAAAGACATTCAGCTCTGAATAAATAATTTTTTATGCTGAATATTGAGTAATTATATATTAATATATTCCTTGTTGCATCAAACAGCTATCAAACAAAAAAAACATTTGAATTCAGACTGTCAAAGTTGGTAAATTTGACTAATAAAACAAGTGGACTTATTAGAAATGTTTTTCTGTCAATAATTACAATTACAATTAATAATTGGAGCCAGAAACTGCTTTTTTTTTTTGCTTTGTGGTAGCATACATTTTCATATTTCTTTGTGTAATTTGGATAGTTGCTCATTTCTTTCATTTAATCTATGTATTTTTGTCCCTGTAATTTTGTCCCGCCCCAATGTCCAATATCTTAGAATTGACCTAGAGTCAATATTGATATTACCACCACATCCAGAGTACAGAAATTCCCATGCCAGACAAATTACCTGCTGAATAGGGCACCCTCTCCCCAAAACCCTATTTGATCCCCCCCAATTTGACCTAGATCAATCATAGGAGGTACCACAAGAAACCTATTTCAAATGGATGGGTATATCAGGTGGTAGTTTCAATAGTGACTCTAGGTCAATTATAAGATATTGGACAATGGGGCTGTGTTCACATTTAGGGGTGTTTGGCAGACCCTTTCCAGCGGATAAAATGACTGGCATGGGACATTCTGTGCTCTGAGATGTACCCATTCATTCATTCCAATATTTTCATTTTTATAAATACAAGTCAACAAAAGAAAACAGACTTTACGGTCATGTCTCTAAATAGCAAAAAAAAAATCAATATGCTGTTTAATATTGTATATGAAAGTATAATTTGCCATCTGTAAATGCATGTTATTTAGTTTCATGGCTTCGAAGTGTAAACTGCACTATAAAATATTAGAAGTGTGGAAAACATAACATGCACTTCCAACATAACACTTGGCTAAAGTTTTAACAAAACCAGAGAGATGTGTAAACAGCTGGCCATAAGTAATTATTTTGTAAGATTGTGAAATGATGCAGGAGACAACCTGAACTGTTCCTTAAAAAAAATTTTTATGTTTAGCAATTACAGAACCAAAGACTAACTGACTAGTTTCAAACATATTTATTAAAAATAAATACATGTATAATTATATAACCATAAAAAATGTCTGGGTTACACCACAGAATATCTCACTCCAGGTGACAGGAAGTGATAGAAAAGACCAAAATTATATTGTACCTATTTTTGAAATAACAAAAATGCCAATCTTTTAGTTAATATAAACAGTAAGTCCATCTATTGGCATTCTTCATATATATATTTTAAATAAATGTGTTATGATATATTTGGGGGTATGGCATTTGTCTGGTTCTGGCATTGAGGTCCATCTGTCTTTAGTAGTTCAGTCACCAAGATGTTGTTCCACCAGCGCTCTCTGAAGCTTGGCACATTGAGACAAGCGAGACTCTCACCATCCTGGTTTTCTTCTCTCATCTTCTCTGATATAAGGTCTTCTGACATCATCTAAAAGAACAAATTAAGGGGTGAAAACAAGGGCTGCATTAACATAATTTCATAAATAATTAAATGTTAATTAACCCTTAAAGCTAACTACTAAAAACACACTGCCTTTACCTCAATGAGGGTGTGCTGTGTGTTCTCAGAAGGGTTTAGTCTTTCTAAAACCTCGCCTGTCCTCTGGAGGACGCTCTTGCTGCGCTGTAGCACGAAAGATGACTGCTGCTGTTTAAGGAATTTCAATAAGAGTCTGGAGGAGAAAGAGCAGGCATGAACATTAAAGACAGCGCTATACTGTACAAAGAGGACTGTAATGCATTTAAGTAATGCATCAGTGTGTGTACCTGCTCATCAAGGAAATGGCATGCACCCTCACTGTAATTAGAATAATTTGAATTATGTAGTGCTTTTCTAGGTACACAAAGCCACTTTACAGTGCTTGGTTGGGGCTCCTTTTGCGTGAATTACTGCATCTATGCGACGTGGAGTCGATAAGCCTGTGGCACTGCTGATGTTATAGAAGCCAAGGTTGCTTTGATAGCAGCCTTCAGCTCTTCTGCATTGTTGGGTCTTGTGTCTCATCTTGCTCTTCTACAGTTTCAAGTTATTTCAATGACCATTATGGGGTTCTCTTTCTTTGACAAAAGGGGTACCAAACTATCTTAGCTGATGTATATTCTCAGCCTCTTCCGTTCATTAGCACAGCGTCACATAAGCAACTCTGTGCTGAACGTCTGATACATACACCCTCGTAAACTCGACACGGGACTCTGACTTTCGGTTAAGTAATACTGTTGATTTCCATTGGCTGTTCGCATTGTCAGCTTTCTTCATTGTATGTTTGACATCCAACTTGGTCATTGAAGTTACATAGTTGCTCGTCCTGCATGTCAATCAAAATACCTCGCTTGTCAAGTAGGCGGGTACTGACACAGTTAGACAGCACTGTGTGCCAGACTTTACGTATGTAAAGGCTGGCTCTGCGAGACTAGCTGACGTATACCTTAGTGTACAGTATGTCTAAGCACCAAGTGTGCATAGACAATTACTAGATTATATTGCTATTATAAAAACATTATTTTATTAAATTGTAAACAATTGTATCTGGCAGTCTTGAAAATATAATAGAATCAACTGTGTTTAGACACATATCCATGATTATAATATGGTCATACAAAATCAAATCCAAAAAGGGCCTAAAAAATCTTTGTGTACCTGTAGAGTAATTATACACAAAAACAAACAGTATGTACCGTGTCCTGATGAAACACATGCAGGTCTTCAACCAGACTCCACCAGTCTCTTCAGCTTCAGAATGCAGTGTGTTTTCCTCCACTGGCTCTTTCTCTGTCTGTTTACCGTTGTACTGTGTTGTGGTGTCGCACATCTCCCTGGAACAAGGCCCTGGAGCTGTTGACAAACAATTGAAGAAATCACTGTTTACTGGTAGCTTATTAACGCAAAAGGTAATGGTTTACCAGTGGCTAATTACAAGCTCATATGTTTTATGTCGTTACGTTAACAGCATATCATATTACAACATCCATCCAACAGAGTGACTTACATGTGAGGCAATGTAATGCATCAGCCTCCATCTGTTCAAGACACGTCGTACCCAGATTGTACCAATGCCAGGGGTTGTACGGCAGAAGGCAACACAGCTTCTCCAGGGATGCCATCTTGGATTGTATGGCTCCAAACTGTTGGTGGATGCTGACCTATATAATAGATATATGAAATACATATGTTAGGGCAGCATATAAAGACAATAACGCTATCCATTAAAATATTCAGATTAAGATGATATCTGATGAGAGAATGTAGATTCTGGTTGATGCTTACATTTAGCATCAGCAGGTTGGTCAAATGACAGGTGTTGGAAGCTTCTTTGCTCTGGGGGGGGGGTTGGAGACAGACAGCCATAAGACTATAACCTTTTAATAGAACATATTATGAACTGACTAGTACATACTGGCCGAAGGGTAAAACAAAAGTAAATTGCAGCGGAAAAAGATGGCAATATAAATTGCTATGGAATGTACCAGTAATGTAGCCATGTCCAAGGCTTTGTCTCTCTGTCCTAAGTGGATGTAGCTCCGGGCGATTCCTTCCAGAACCTCTCTTCTGATACTTATGTTGTTATCAGGAACCCATTCCAGGCAGCTTTTGTATGAATCCAGGGCATTCTATACACCATAGGACGACACACCAAGTTGCAGTTATATAGCTTTGTCTTTATGTAAAGATGTGTTGTCTTGAACTAATAAAAGTGCCAGCCAATGTGCTCATCTTGTAGATGCTACTCCTAGTTACAGTAAATAAATGCGTATTACCTGGTACCGCCCTTGTCTTAAAGCCAGGTCCCCTCGGAATTTAAATACTTTTTGCTTCTCCAGCGAATCCTCTGTATCAATTGCGGCATGTTCGCAAAACCACTGCACAAAATCATGTAAGCAACGAAACTATGGTCAACACAGACATTTGACCTTTTATAACAAATTTCAATTAAAATGTTTATACGAATTGCACTTTACATTCTATTTTTTGTTTGGAGGTCATCATTTAATAGGATATACGCGAGAGGGAAACTATAATGAATGTTATTACCGTACCGGCTGCTGGCTCAAACTCACCTCTGGCTCACAACTTTTAACCTTGTAGGAAGTCAAATTGAAAGCAACCCTTTCTCTCGCCTCAATAAAGACGGAGTCATCAAAATTGCTCCCAAATATCTCCATTGTGAATTAGAATTGGACAGAAATGTGGGATAAACGAAAAATACATGTACAACACTGTAAACAGCCCTACGATAAGCAAACCGGCGGTGACACTAGTTCCGGACTCATCGTTCCTATTAATAAAGCCTATAAATACAGTTACAAGTCATGCAAATATGTATAGAATTAAAATACAATTGAATTATGAATCAGTGTCACGTGAAATTAAACACCTGAGCATACTGACATTCGACAGTAAGTAATATAAAAGTTGCCAAGTACTGTACATATAAAATTGTCTCAAAAGCGTGAAAATATAACTGCTGTAACCGGCATAACCACCACACATTACCAGGCCCATCAAATGTTCTACGGTAAACTCTATACCACGTGTTGTGCCTAAAATGTATCTAACCGAACATTAATGGAAAATGCAGATGTGCATTTCATGAGTTCTCATTTTAAATAGATGTATACTGGTTTAAAAAAAACAATTAGATTGGTTATAATATAGGCATGTGTGCTCTCGTCGACAGAAATCATTTTCCAACAGACCACTTTGTAGCAGATCTTTTTGGCATGACACCTGCAGTGAGATGCTGTTCTTGTCAAATTAATCTAGCCTACAGCTTGTTGGATTTGGATATGTGGTTTATATTTTCTTTTGGAAAGTGGATTGTACTACATAAAGACAGTTGGATTATTCGGATGCAGAAACATGAGTGGAACAAAAGTGCCGACTGGATTTGGCAGGTAGGCTAGGCTACTAAACCAGTAGCTTTCAAATGCACACCGACTCTGAATCACATTGTCTGCTTATTTCTGCAATGAAGACTGTAGGCTACTGTATCCCTACCCAGAACATCAGCTCAAGAAATAACACTTCCCCTTTTACCTTGTGTGATGAAGGTTTTACTGAAAAATTGTTGGCACACCTACACCATGCCCATAGCTTCAGTATGACACTGTCAATACAGTCAGCCCCAGCTATTTTACGCCCCCCCCAATTTGAAAAACTAAATGTTTTAGTGTACAAAAATGTCAGTTATTCCAACATTTTGAGTCAAATTTTGAAAAATCATAATTTAATGATATGGTGCTGTACTGTCAAATACGTTACATTTCAAATAGATTTTCATTTTAAGCAGGCTCTTTATATCCAATCCTGGAATGCTCTGCTATTATTAATAACCCCCCCCCCCCCCCCCAACTTCTCTTTTAAGGAAGGTGAAATCTTTTTTGACACAGGTGGTGAGGTAGCACACCACCTGTAACTGGAGGTTAGACAATTGTAACTGATCGGTCCTGGTCTTCATTAGCATTGTGTTTTGACGTGTGTAATGACAGCCTACTTCTGTCATTTTAGGAGAGCCCCGTTTACTTATGATAACTAGTGCATGACCTATAAAATAATTAGATTGGGTCGTAAACACTGGCTTAGAATAGTCAATATTAGCCATCTGATGACACTTACAATGCTACTGTTAGCTGTGCACAGACCTAATATTAAAGTATATTTGATGGCAACATGCGCCTCGATTAAAAAAAATAAACTGTACAAGTCAAACAGAAGCTACTGTTGCCAGATTTTTGCATGGGTTGACATAACACACCAAGTGTATCTATCTTAAAACACTTTACGTGTGTCCAAGTTATGTCAGCCAATGGAACAATCTGGGTGTTGACAATTTGTCAGCCAGCTGACCAGACTGATTGTAATCTCTCCACAGACACTTGTGGGATCTATGTTGCAGCTACTGGGAACCAATTTCAAACAGTTGGTCCAGCCAATTTTCTGGCTAGTTTAACACATGCATTTCTATTTACTGACCAATATCAAGACAGGCTTTTGGAGTTTTATTTATAAATTCTTACAACAGAAAAATATAGCCTCCTAAGCATACAAATCAAATTTTGCTGATACATTAGCATAATCAACATAGCATAATCAACAAAGGGCAGCACCTTTCCATCCATGGCTCTCATCACCTGAAGAGCAAAGAAACAGTTTGGCGTAAAGTAGAACCTTTCCTACCATTTGTGTAGTCACATACAGCTGATTGGTCCAGCTGAGAGAGGCATGACGACTTCAGATGTGGAAACAGAACTAGATACCCTTCTTGAACAGTCTTGTGTTGGAGGTGGGGCAGAGGAGGTGCATTAGGTGGATTGAGAAAATGCCATGGTCCGCCAATAATACAATCTGCCAACTTGTGCACATGTTAGTCCCATGAGATACATTTACAACCACAAGGATTCCTTATGTGGAGCTGACTTAATACTGGGTGGAATGTGACTTACGACTGTGCAGAGGGTAACCCTGGGGTCACACAGGCTGAGGGTGCAGTGGAGGTACGAATCTCTGTATTTCCCATGGAACAAGACCAGAGCAGTGAAACTAGCTTGCAGGGATGAACCGTAACCATCCATCGTCACATGAAGGTCATTAGGACACCTGGGAGGGGAGAGTTACCACCACATGACAATGGTATTGCACTGTAATGCTTTTAGAATGGATCAGTCTGCTGAATGTTATACAACCTGTTCTGAATGAGGACGTATCACTCAAGGTCAGCATGGTTGGGGTGAGCGTGGTATAGCAGTTTTCCAGAAAAACCATAAACCCTGAATCAGTCTTGCTTACAGACACGCCCACATACAAGGCAGAACCTACTGGAAGGGTGACTTTGCCACCCAGGTAAGGCTCTGTGTAGGTCGAGTTACGGAAAAGAGATATGGAGGCCGTAAAGCCTCCTCCAGAAATGTCAATTAATCTGGGAGAGGTAAAATGAGATTTCAGTCC
>JAODUE010034557.1:0-20729 GCA_027564755.1 Amblyopsis hoosieri
AGCTCACAGCCCATCTATACCCCTTATCATCCACAAATGCCACTTGTTTTTTAAATAAAACCTGACATACACACACAGGCTAAAAACACAGAACAAATTACATAAACAGATATTGGCAGGCAAAATGTACTTCCAAAATTCTTTGTTCTTTCCCACAGGATGTGTAAGAGTTCTGGAGCTCTTAACAATTGCCTTTTTGAGTCTTATTTTTGTATGTTTATCCCTGGAGCATATATTAGTTTGAAACGCAAAGACATAGTGCATCGTTCCAGCCTCACATGGACATTGTTGTCCTGTGATGTAACAGGGTCTAGGGGCAGAGAGTAAGAACCTTTACCCTTTCCTCCTGCCTGTCATCCAACTGAGTACCGACGTATCCCAGCCGCCACATGTATACCTGCTGGAGGACGGACTGGAGCTCTGGTACAGACACACTCACACACCACAGTGGTTTTTACTTTATTATTATTATTATTATTATTTGTATTATTCGTTTTTGTTTAAAAAACATGCAGATTTAGTTGTATCTACATAGCAAATTTGCACATTTACTCAGATATTAAGGTACAAATTTGTGTATTTTCTGAATTGGGGTGTAAAATTGTTGAGAGAAACGTGACACGTGCTGTTAATTGAAGTCTACTCCATTACAGGGAGAGAGAGAGAAGGCCTTGTAATCACGACTAGTCAGCCTGGTGATACTAACAGCACCTGTCATGCTCCCCAAGGCTGCCGTTTATCAAACACTTATTGCTCTCAGCTCCTCCCTAGCACTGCAGAGAAGGCACACTATCACATACACACACCGACACACACTGACACACACTTGAACTGCACTTATTGCAGTCTTTCTCCTCCCCTTTCCTCCTTAATCATGTTTTGGCAGATTACTCACCAGCCACTTTTTTTGCAATGTATTTTTCTTTAATTTACATGCAATATTGAATCGTGGTGAATGTGCAATGTACTGATGCATTGTGGGAAATCTCTCCAGACGCTTTGTAGCACTTTGAGCAATTTGCTATTCTCTAATAAACATTTAGTGTGGTTAAAAAAATAAATTTAAATAACAATAATAGTTTTTTTTCCTCTAGTGGTCCTTGTTAAGAGGCGGATGTTTGGAGAGATGTGTATATATATATATTCATTTATTTTTAACAAGACTAAATGTTTATTAGAGAGTGACAAATTACTGCAAAGCATCTGGAGAGTTTTCCTGTGAAGATGTGGTATGGCCCTTCCTTCCACTAGTCTGTGCAAAACCCATTAAGCTTGAATAAACAAAAAATCTCAAAATAATTCCTTAAAAGTATTGATATTTTTATGTTGCTTATAGTAATCAAGATGCTTGTGAAATTATTTTAGATAATGGAGAAGTTACATAATTGTTTACGCTGATGCTTTTTAAGGTTTGAGATCTAAAGATTCACTTTCAGTATAAGTTGGGCAAATGCACGTGTAATGAACAGACATTCCTGCAGGAGGGAAAGGCAAAAAAAAGCTTTCCTAGTGTTTTTGCTCTGTCCCCCCTATCTGCCATTGAACATCCCTGGTTGCACCCTTCCTGAGGGTATATCCAGAAAAGAGCCAGCATGCTGCCTGTGTTTGTAGCCCAACTCCCTACTGGTCTGTGCATCTGCTTTGCCTTCCGCCCTCCGATAACTCCTGACTTCCTTAATGTGTATTTATTTCTGTTTGCTCTTTAAATTAGTTTCTGTATTTTATTTACATTCTCTCTCTCTCTCTCTCTGTGTAGGTTGGTGACTTTGGAGAACAGCCCAGCCCTTACCCCAGAGCTCCTCAGAATATTTCAGAACATGTCAGCTTTGTTTGGTGAGCTCACATTTCTTTGTGTGCGTATGCGAGTGTAGTGCCTGCATATGTATACTGTACATATGTGTCGTGGTTCCTTTCTCTTCATCTGATGCAGCAGCTGAGTGTTGTCGTACGGGCGGTAGCCTTAAAGAGGACATGTGGACAACCTTGATCCATGCAGCAGTTTGTGCTCGTCTAGGGCAGCACGGTGACTGACAGCAGTGACATCACTGCTGTCATGGGAATTAAATAAATAAAATAAAATGCCAAACATGGAGTAGTGGAGACATGTTAATACTATTCTGTTAAATTTCAATGTGCTTATAATATGAAGGTGAGTGTAATCTGCACTATGAGCATACAGTGTGCCATACTGGTTTGTATTTCCAGAGGCTACATTAGCTTGTGTGGATCAGCTTCCAGCTTCGCTGTAGCCTCAAGGCTGCACGGCATCTGCCTCTGGCCTGTACGCAATAGCCATCAGTGGCTGATTAAATGGAACTAGCTGGATGATTTATCATGGGACTAGAGCTAAGGGACTTGTTGCACTGTGTGTGTGTGTGTGTGTGTGTGTGTGTGTGTGTGTGTGTGTAGCCGTTTGAGAGAAGTATTGATTTTGTGCAGCTGTAGGGAGTAAACAAAGTCAAAGTAACTTGAACATCAGTGTAGTCTGAGTGGCTTATTGGAGCGGTTTATTACAGATCCTGTCTCGATAGGGCCACCAAGGGATACTGTTAAAATAGTCATGGATGAATGGCGTGGGGTAACCGTATAGGAGGATGTTTGATAGCAGGTGGTAGCAAGGCAGTTGGATTGGTCTTTAATTGCCCAGAGTATAAACCTGATGCTGTGAGAGCCTGCTAAGTGAAAAGGGAAAGTGGAAAAGAATTGCCGGTGTGATGGATGAATGAATAAAGAGATGGATAGGTTGGCAATGAAATATGGCAAGTGGAAGTGTGTTTAAAGACCGTAGAAAAAGGAGGTAGGTAGAGGGTAGGAAAAAGTTATGGATGGATTGATGGTTGACCGCTGTAAAGTAATGAATGGGGGGAAAAATAGACAGATGAGGTTGAAAGAAAGGGTACTGGAGATTGATAGAAGCAGGAGGGGGATGCTGCGGAAGATTTTCCATCTTCATCAGCTCCTAGGAATAAACTGATGTAGTGATAAAACATTTGCATTAGTCTGCATAGTCTGCGTAATGTATCTCAAAACCCCCTGCTGTGCTAGCCCAACTCAGAGCCATGGAAAGAACAAGAGTTACGCCAACTCCGTTCACTCCAATGGACCGTTTTTTCACGGCAATGGCAGATCGTGGAGCCTCAAAACAGTTCCCGGAATCCCTAAATACCCTATTTTATTTATTTTAAATGTAAATCGGTGAATTTATTGACTACTAATTACCAATAAATGAAGCTCTGTATATATATTCAAACTGCCCACCAAGCACATCCGGGAAATATTGTGCCATAGGTTTAGCTTCTCCATGAACCATGTGACCGTTGACAATTTTGAACTTCCGTTGGCGTATTTGCATGGCTCTGGCCCAACTGATATAGGCTCACATGTGTTGCCGGTTTATTTATTTATTTATCTTTTCATTTTTAGATGTGTGTGTGGAAGATGTGAGGCCATTTTTCCTGAGTAGCTCACATAAAGCCTGATGTTTTATGAAAAGCCAGTCTGTAAATAACTATTCTATGCTGTCAATCCTGGCCTCGAACACACAGAACGCTTTGCCAACTACCATGCTGTATCTTTGTCTGCATCCTCTGCATTATAGCCTAGATTGACCTGATTTTGTTTATTTTTATTATCATTTGACATCACTTTAGAGACTTGTCGCATGTTTATTTCCTCACCATTTGGCTCTCTGGAGATATACAGAAGACTAGCATTTCATGCTTATTGAGCAAAGTGAAGGAACATTGATTCATATATTACACCATTTCAGTTTTGCTTTCAATGAGAGGCATATAGGTTATTTTCATGCCAGTGTGGTGCTTTATACTTTCCCCTTTATATCTTGAGGGCTTAACAATTGACAATGTTTTCCATGACCGGGGGCGGGGAAACTATAGTCTGTAGTGTCAAATACAAACATTTTGTCACAACTGGACTTGACCTTAATATTTACAACATATGCTCAAAAGTATGAGTTAAGATTTTTTTTTTTTGGTCAATTAAAATAATCAAATTGATTAGAAATGCAGTGTAGATAGATGTTAATGTTGTGAATGACTATTGTGGCTGGACATTTTGGTATTTGTTTATTTGA
Organism: Amblyopsis hoosieri; assembly: GCA_027564755.1. Taxonomy (NCBI): domain Eukaryota; kingdom Metazoa; phylum Chordata; class Actinopteri; order Percopsiformes; family Amblyopsidae; genus Amblyopsis; species Amblyopsis hoosieri. The sequence continues at coordinate 4,094 of JAODUE010034557.1, forward strand.
TACATTTGCAAAAATTTCAAGCCAACTTTTTTCACTTTATTATGTGGCATTGTGTGTAGATTTTTGAGGAAAAAAATATTTTTATCCGATTTAGAATAAGACTGTAACATAACAAAATGTGGGAAAAGTGAAGCGCTGTGAATACTTTCCGGATGTTTATTTTTTGCAGCGGTGCCACACATTAGCAATTGCTATGGCAGTTTTCCACAAATTACAAATCACAATATATCGCTTTGCTTACTATATCGCAATATATCGAATTACGTATTGTATCGCAAGATACAATGTGAAAACTGTCCAAGCAGTGTTTGCATGCGTGTTTGCATGCTGTGTCGGACCTGCTGCTGGGTTCTGTCAACATCAACTTTAGCGTCTGAGCCCACACCAGACGTCTTTCAGTCCAAGTGATGTAGCATTTCCAAAGATTGTCTGCTTTTCTTGATCAGTTTTCCATCATGTAGTTTAATTGCTGAAGCCTACTAATTGCAAACAATGATCTGCGGTCAGGTGAGCTGCTTACTATATACAATGGGCTAAACTGTATGTGTATACTGAAACGCGTATAGCCCATTGAAATACTACAGTACCACTATCTGTACATATTTTATTTTTATTTATAACACTATTGCATTTATAACATGTTCAGGGTTATTCTCGATGTCAAATTCATTTTGATTGAACACTTTTTTCCGCTAATGTGGTCATTCAATAGGGATTCCCTGATCGCTACTCCAGAGGAGAGCAAGAACACTTAGCACCTGTGGTACCCACATTTAACTACAATAATTGTAGTGATTGAGGGAGTTCCTTGGAGCTGCAAAACACTGGAAAAATTATTATGTAAATATGTTACAACCACAACATTTAAATTATATTGATGCAAGTGTGCTCTATGGCAATTTAGGAAGTCATGCAAGGACAGAAGCAATACACTGATTTAAAAATTATCAATTTAAAAACACAACATTCAATGACGTGGCAAATCTCTGTTCTAGACTTTGTAAATTAAACTGATCGTTGTAAATCTCTTTTGTAATTAGGTTGGCACATCTGGAATATTTTGTGCTGGTTAAAGAAACAATACAACTGGCCTTCTTTAGACTAGTTCAGCACAATATCTGGAGCAGAAAATTATAACTTTCTTCTTAAACTCATCAGTCTGTTGTTCTCAGAAATGAAGACCATTCCAAAACGTTCTAACAATCAGTTTCTAGTTTAAATAGTAATGTATAACATTGACAATGACACTATTTCTTATGTTAAAGGACATTTCTGAGTGACCTCAAACATTTGAAAGGTAGTGTACATTGTCAGTTGCTTTACTAGCCTGCATCTAATGCAGGCTAGTAAAGCAAGAATAATTAAAGAAACAGTAGCCATTATAGCATATCAGACATTGTCTGAGTTGATTCCAGTAAAAATAAAGTGCAAATAATTTAGTCTTCTCCACATACTTATAACCCGCTGCATGTCTCTTCATCTCCACACACATCAGTTATATAATGTCAGCCCAGTTATGACTGAACTAATGAGCTGAAGACTGTTTGCTGGCTAAGGATACCCTACTCTTCAGTTGTACTACATGTAATTCAAAACAAAAGTGTGATTCTGTTTGTACAGTAAATGGCAGTTGGTTCTAAGGCTAACTATAAATTATTCTGACAGGTTGACATGACGTCTTTTAATAAAAAGGTATGATTTGTCAGATATTATTTAGGTTTTCCTGTATTTATTATGGGGAAATGTATCCCTGCCTGTGTTATACAAATGTAACAAATGTATTAATGCATATTATCAAATCATATGCCCCTCCCAATAATTCCTTACAACATGAAACTAGCAGAGCAGCATTTTCTAATCGATGCATTTGCATTTTTATTAAGTGGATTCCTAATTAAACAGCACAATTGCTGGTAGGGTCATTATTATTGCCAGGTTGTCAGAGTTTATGGCAGTCAATTTGTTTAGTCTATAGAGAGCAATGAGCAATGTGTGCCATCCTTCGAGAGCCTGGCTCGGCCTCTGTTGATCTTTGCCAGGTGTGTGGCCTGGCCCACCCGATAAAGAGCCCTGTTCCATCACTGCTAAACTAGAGCAGAAAATTATCTAATTAGTACTGTATAACTGAAGACTTGCCTTAGCTAAATCAGAAGATTGGCTGCTGCTACCCTCTGTATAGCCAGTGTATAAACTATTGCAAGTATTCATTCTGTGTTGTGTGTATATTGTTGATAGAGTTACACTAGATTATGTCTGTCTTTATTAAGGACAAGGTGTCAAAACGTTTGGGGAAAAGCCAAATTTGAAATCTTCAGTTTACCAAGGGATTATCTACTTAAAGATTCCTGAAATGTCTAATAAAATTAGGGAGAAACCATGGTTGCCTTCGGCCTCTAGTTTATGCAGACCTCAGATAAACATAAAAAAAATGCAATTTAAGGACAGGTCTCTTAATTAATAATATCACACCAGTTAATGATGTTGTAGATAGATACTGTATAACATACTTTTTTTCTATAACTAATGTCAATCCATTATTAAAGCTCATATTCAGAGATACTGGTAGGCTATTTCTGTCATGGATAATCACATTAAATATATACAGAGCATACAGTATACAGATGATGACGTACGTAAGCATGCACACGCAGTTTTGCAACAGAAGTACGATGACTTGTCAAGCTATGCAAGAGCATTAACCACCAAATATCAAATGTAATTGCTTGCAGCCACATCGGCAATATGCCTAAAAGACGCTGATTGTCATAGCATGCTAAAATAATTCTCTGACATGGTGAAATATTGACGGTTTTTAGCTTGGTAACGTAATATAGCATATTGTTCGCGACGATCCCTCCAGTGGGCCTAGTTTTTGCACTGTTTCTGCCTGTATTTACGATTTATTTTGAATAAATATTTCACTTTGACAGCAATACAAAGTTAGTTCTGAGTTTCCTACCTTGTCATTAGTGCATCCCGTCACACAGCAGCTTATAGGCATGCTTCTTTTTTAGTTATTTGTTAGCAGACGAAACAAGGCGTTGCCGTGTGTACGTCTGCCGAAAACTGAACAAAATGGCAAAAGTTAATTTTGTGGGTTGTATTCCCGCTCTGAAGATATTTAAACTCATACAAAAGGACAGGAAAAATTATCATCTAGGACGCAGGTGAAATAATGTTGAGTCATAAGTAGGGTTGGGTACAATTCACTATTGAGTCGATGCCGGTGCCAGTCCGGTACCTTGAATTCAGTACCTAACGATACCTTTTTTCAGTACTTTACTCTCAACATTAGTAATTTAATGTTGCCTATGGAAAAATCTGCCTGACTGACTCTTTACAAACGTGTTTTAGGAGTTCTGCTTTAGCCTATAGCCTAATTTAAGCATTATTGAACTGAGCCTCCCTCAGTTTTCCCGAACGCCCCTGCTGGCAGCCTATGCTGTGTATGAATTTCAACTACGTTCTCCGAAACAGAATACGGTAATTTACGTTAGCATGGCACACTTTCAATAGTGACATTAATTGCGGTTTTGATGGTTTTACTAACTCTTTATATAATGATATACATTGCCTTGTGCTGCTGTAACAAACATTAATTTCTCCTACCAGGGATTAATAAAGGAACATCTTACTGTATCTTATCTTAAACCTGCTATTTTTAGCTGTATGCTCAATATGGTAGGTTACCATTGATAACTTTAGTTTTTCACAGTTCCTGGAGGCATCTGCCTTTTAACACCTCAAAATAATGCAGACTTTATCTCATAGAGCACAAAAACGGAAGCGATGTATACCAAATGCCTTATTCTGAGAAAATTCTGAGCTACAGACTTGTCTTTGTCGTCGGCTTCTATTTTACAGATTGCAACAAACTGAAAGATGCATACACCGCCACCTACTGTACAGGAGTGTCTCTGAACTTCAAAATCTAATCTCTCTAAAATTAATCTACTTTGATTACATTTAACAGATTATAGTAACTATTATTATACTATTCAAGAAATAACTACACTGGTAATTTATAAATAACCAATAATTATATTTAATAGCTAGTCTGAGAGGCTACATAAAATTATCATAAAATGTATTGTAGCCTATGTACAATGTGGTATAGTGTTTAGTGTAGCTCAAATTAAAATGTCTATTAGTTATATCTTCTTTTGTCAAGGCGGGACACATGCCTAATTCTATAATCGTACTTCATGCATATTTTAGTCCATATTGGGAAATTAATATCTACATGAATCAAATGTTTAGAACTGTATCGGATTGCATTGTGTCGCACCGCAATGCATCGTCTCTGAATCGCACCGTAGCCTGTGTATCTAGATACATATAAGATGGTCTTAGATGGGAAAGATGCTCACTCCTACAAGTCGCCCATGCCACTCCCAGCTCTCTACTCTGTCCCTTCAGTCACGTGTGAGCTGGGGAGGGAATTTGTGGTCTGTTGGGAATGGTAATCGATTGAGCAATCGAATAGTGTAACTTTAATGGAATTGGTAATAGCCTTCACATCATCTTCTGCCTTTTGACACCTCAGTGATGGTGTCATTGGCACACTAACACCTTCGGAGATCAATCTAAGCATCACAGTCAGAACACTCCAGAGGTTTGACATGTATTTTCTTGTCATGATATTGTACTTGCACTCACGACACTGTGCAGCGTTCATTCATTTCGCAAGCATTCAAGGTCTTCCAATTAACCTATTTTTGCTACTTCCCAAGATCTCTGATGCGTATTTGCTCTCCCTCCCCTTTCAATACCTGATTACTTTTTAGATAGTATGTTTAGCGCTGCAGGGGATCAGAAGCACTTATAGATAGATTGTCACAAGAAATACTTAACTTAAAGCCCCCTTTGATATACATTTGTATGTCTTAGGACTCTGAGCTCACGTCCATGGAGTAACATGCTCTATTACTGGAAAGTAGTAGGCAATTTAATCCCAAATCTACTAATTAATATAACACTTCCTGTAAATTATAAATTAATTATACTGTAAATCCATACTATTGACCACAGTTTATACATTCTTTTTTGTAAACATTTCGCCAGCCCTGCTCAACATCCAGGCTATATCATCGTTTTTATTGTATTATTAGCTCAACGCCAGCTAACATGAGAAAACAAACAAAGTGGATTTCATACTCGGGTCTTCTGCAAGCGCCTCATTGGTGCCCATGGGATAATTTCTTCAATCAAACTGTTCTGCTGCTGGTTAAAAACTGTGGGTTTAACATGGCATTATTTTCTGAGAAAGTGCTTAAAGGTTAGTTTCATTGCAGCCTTCTGCGATGTTTCCTTTGCTTCAGCTTAGGGCTGGGCGATATACTAGTATATATCGGTATATCGGAATTTTTTCAAAAGAGATATAAAATTAGACAATATAGTTTATATCGATTTATATATATATAGTTATATTATGCATTTATTCATGACTTTTTAGATTTGTTCGTCTCTCCCTCCATGCCTGCACTTAGTGCGTTCAGAGTGTCAAAGGGGCGGAGACACCAGAGAATGCTCACATATGTCAATTAATGTCGCTAAAAATAAAAAATGTCACATTTCCGTCGGGTTTCCTGTTTTTTTCTATATGCCTGAAGATTTAGCTCATTTTATAGAAAATACCGATATATATCGTGTATCGGTATTCAACCTAAATATATCAGGATATTATTTTTGGTCCATATCGCCCAGCCCTACTTCAGCTACAGTAAGATAGATAGAAATGGGGAGAGAGAGCGAGTTATGTCCACTTCTCTCCAAGAAGCGTTTTGTTGAGCCATGCTGTTTGATAGTGTTAAAAACACGAGTAGCAAAATAGAGTAACCTACTGTATTGTTTGTAGCTATTATCTATTGCAATGGTTGGTGCCAGCCAGACCAATATTTTACATATGAAAAGGCACACAACACGATTAATATACTGCAGATAATAAGCAGGTGTGGTTAATAAATGGGTTTGTTTCTTAAAACTACATAAAATAAATTTACAGATGGGAAGATATGCCTTGACAATTTTGTGTATCATCAAGGCTGTGTGTAGCCCTTAGACTGCTAAATTATGCCTGATCTGAGAAAATGTGCACATATCACTCTATTTTAAATTAGCTATGACTTTCCAACATGTTTTATTGTTGATGCTTTACCTTAGATTGTATGCCACCAACAAGATTATTTAAAACTTTTAAAAGTTCATAAGTGACTAGTTTTCTGTTTGCCCTAATTCTTGAACTTCAAATGCAAATATCCATTATTTGCTATAGCTGAGAGTCGCATTTAAATTAAATGAATGTGCTACTTTCTTACATTTTGGAGTTTTATTAACACTAGAACCGCAAAGAATCTCTGTATACCTAAATCCGCGAACGGGTCAAATTTACCCGTGCGCCTAGATACTGTTTCTAGTTTCAAAATGTACTCATTGTCAATGTCTTCTAAAATTAGTTTGTTTAATTGTCTGTGTTTTGGTGCTCTAGTTTTTTAATTATGGTCTAAAGGGGTGTCTTTAAGAACACGCAAATATAGGCTATTAATGAAAGCAGCCCAAGATCAAAGATCCCACTTGTTAGGCATGTTGGCTAACTTAATCTAACCCTTAGACAGCGACTGTACTAAAGCAGCTTTCCATGTATGTGAACATGTGCGTAACGCTGCACGCTTTGTCATTTCTCAGCAAAATGACACTTAACCTACACAGTGCTTTATTTAAAAATAAAGTGCTATTATTTCACATTCTTTAGTTTGAGTAGTATAGACGGGAAGGCAATAGACTTGTTGCCATATTCCCCGCAAACTCAACATTGTAGCAATGTATACGAGAGCTCAACAGGCTGAACTTGCAGAGGGTTGGGAGTGGTATTTGTGCGGAAATATCTCAGCCAACTCTCAGACACTGTCGAAGCAAAGGTTTGGGAGGCAACCAAAATCCTAACTATGTCCCCAACAGAAATTAGAGGCCTCTCAGAGGTAGTTATCTGTTAGATGTGAGACTCATTTACCTCCTTAGTGTTGATAACCCAAGCTGATTTTATGCCATATGTCCAGGGCAATGAATGATGAGCTGAGTAGAATTGTATCAATGCCTTTGCACCTGTTTTTATGACTCATCAATTGCTCTATAGAGAGTGACTGAAGTTTTGTGGCTGCCCACAGATTCTTTTATTGATTTCATAGCTTCTATTGACTGGGCAGCTCATATCATGTTAATCTAGAGAATGTATTTATTTAGTTATTTATTTAGTTTTGACAAATTGATGATCAATTCTAGGGCTATGATTTTATTAGAGCAGTGCAATAGCAGTGCAATAAATTAATACATTTTAATTTATTGCTTAATATTTGTATTTATTTATTTTTGGTCTAGACTAGATAATGAAAACATCACAGCTATTGTAGGTTATATTAGTATCACATGACCAAAATAGAGATGTTTATGAAAAGTTGTAAGGCCATAAGGCCATTTTACCGTATGCTGTACTCAATACTTGCTCATTGATAGTCCTGCATCACCCACATAAAAACACACAGCTCATCAATGCAAGAAATAACTGTATTATCGAAGTGTTTAAAGTGTGCATTTACCTTACAATGCCCCACCAAGCAGTGGATGAGTAATGTAAATTAAGTGGATGAGTAGAGTTTAAGTGGTTATGGATGTAATAACCAGAGTAGGCGTTGCTAACAGTGATGTCTCATCTTGTGTCTCAGTGTCCTAAAGATAAAATTATCTAGATTCTAGATATGATTTCACATGTACCCTTCTAGATATCAAGTTTGATTGTGTGCATTAAAACGATGAATTACTGTATATTCCCTGATTATGGTTTATGACCAAATTAAATTACCTAATGAGCTAGCTGTAGTAAACATTTAGTGCTCTGATAGTGAATTAAATGTTCTAGTCTAATAAGTGCAAATTAAAATCAATTATGTTAGAGCCATTCATGGATTTTACACTATAAATTAGCTAGCTGCTGTACTACTCGCAACAAATTATCTCAGGTGAGCAGACCAGCTAATTACAAAACAGTTATTATGAAATACTACTGCCTATAGTTATACAGATGTAAGAAAGCATTGTCGAGTGTGTTATGAAGTGTGTAACCCATGTGAAATATTATCAAAACATAATATAATTTACTATTTGAATATGGGAGATAACGGTCCTATCTGGTGCGTAATCATTCCGACACGAGACAGTGCCCCACTCGGCAGAGGACAACTCCACTAAACGGTACAGTCAAATTAATTAGCTTGATGAAAAGTCTATGAAGACGTGTTATTGGTATGAACTGACTATCCCATTAAATCCCGTTAAATTATAGCCTAATGACTTTTTATCTTTTGCCGTTTGCTGATGTACAACGGGTAAAATAGGTATTGAACACGTCACCATTTTTCTCAGTAAACATATTTCTAAAGGTGCTATTGACATAACATTTTTACCAGACGTTGGTAACAACCCAAGTAAGATCAGAAATTAAGCTATGTGAAATGACACAGGAAAGACATATTGACCATGCTTACTGAAATGTATTTAATACTTTGTACAAAAGCCTTTGTTGGAAATTACAGTTTCAAGACACCTCCTGTATGGAGAAACTAGTCACTTGCATTGATTGCTCAGGTGTGGTTTTGGCCCATTCTTCCACACAAACTTCAAATCTTGAAGGTTATGTGGGCATCATATGAACTCTGATTTTTAGTTCTGTCCCTAGATTTTCAATTGGATTCAAGTCAGGTGATTGGCTGGGCCATTCTAGCAGCTTTATTTTCTTTCTCTGAACCCAACTGAGAGCTTCCTTGGCTGTGTGTTTAGGATCATTGTCTTGCTGAAATGTCCACCCTCATTTCATGTTCATCATCCTGGTAGATGGCAGCTGATTTTTATAAAGAATGTCTTTCCTGCTGAAAAACTGCCCCACGTCATGATGTTCCCTCCTCCAAACTTCACTGTTGGTATGGTGTTTTTGGGGTTATGTGCAGTACCATTTGTCTTCCAAACATGTTGTGTATTATGCCATCCAAAGAGTTCAATCTTGCTCTCATCTGACCAGACTATTCTCCCTGTATGACAGACTTGTACAAATGTTGTGCAGCAATCTTTAAACAAGCTTCCCATGCGTTTTCTTCAGCAATGGAGTCTATCTTGGTGAGCATGCATACAGGCCATGGCGGTTGAGTGCATTACTTATTGTTTCCTTGAAAACAATTGTACCTGCCAATTCCAGGTCTTTCTGAATCTCTCCACAAGTGGTCCTTCGATCTTGGACGACTTTTGATAATTCTTCGTCCTGGCCAGTTTATGGTGAAATTATTTTCTTTCCACTTCCGGATTATGGCCCAACAGTGCTCACTGGAACATTCAGCAGTTTAGAAATTATTCTGTAACCAATGCCATCAGTATGTTTTGCAACAATTGTTGCGTTGGTCCTGAGAGGTCTGTGCTTATTATAATTTTATTTTTGTATGTATGGAATACTAATGTCATAAAATGTCATGTCAGTAGCACCTTTAGAAATACAGTGCATCCAGAAAGTATTCACAGCCCTTGACTTTTTACAAATGTTATGTTACAGCTTTATTCCAAAATTAGTTTTCCTCAAAATTCTACACATAATTCCCCATAATGACAAAGTGAAAAAAGTTTTTACTTATTTTTATTTTTTCCACACAAAAATGTAATCCTAATGCTATTTAGCTATTCATTATTAGCATTTTGTCTGAGCTTAGATGATGTTGTACAAGGGTTTAGTCTTTAATATTCATGCTGGTGATGTGCTCACTAAATGGGCTCCTGGCATAGAATATGTACAAGCACAGAAAGCAGATGGCATCATGCATTAACTTCATTACCTAGCTGTGGTCAGCAGATGGCTGGTGAAAACATATTGCATAGATTAACATTAACGTGACCTGCAAAACAAGTTTTTATTGGACCACCATTATTAAACCTCCAATAAGTCCTCCCATACACAAGCTTTGATAGGTACAAGTAAGAGAAAGGCATACAAAGTAAATCAGTTTGGTCAAAACTACTTGGACACACACAAACAAATCTGCACACAAATAACCAGTGCCTGGATGAGAATTACAGGACGGGTATAGCCTTAGGTTACTATGAAATTAAACTCGCTGCGGCGGGCTAGCCAGACAGTCCCAGAGACGGAGGTTGCATCAGAACAAACAACAACAACAAACGCAATGGAGCTTTCAGGTCTTTGATTTTCCATGGTGTGATTTATTCATCAGACCTATGAAAGATGCTCCACTCACACAGTGGTCTCTTGTGTCTTCGTGCATCTGTCTAGATGCTGTCTGTGCATCTCAATGTTGATTTAACTTTTTGTCCAGACTTGTATAGTCGCCGTGATTTATGTGCTCATAAAAGGGATCTCACAGTTCCCACCGCTGTGGGTTATGTGAAGATCCACAGTATTGCATATTGTGTAACACATTCAGTTTTAGAGAGAGACCTTCTATTCTCATGCATGATCATTCATTCACCATACATGATCGTTGTCATTTGCATGTAGGTGGAAGAACAACTATTCTCGCTGCTTCAGTTCCCCTGCCAAGCTGTATTAGTGTCAAACCAGCGTCTAGTGTACATGCATTTGGTGGTCTTACGTTTTTCCCAGAAATAGAAGACCCCACTGGCAGCGAGGAAATACGGCGGGGTTGCCCCGCCTGGTCTGCTTGGACTGAACGGGAGCGGTCGTCGTCAGTCTGGCGTGACGAGTGATGCAGCACGCCGCGTAGGCAGAGAATGGAGGGAAAATAAATCTGACACAATGAGAGCATTATTTAAAAAAAAATAAGAGAGAACCCCAGAGGTTGCCAAACGGTTGGGTAGCAGCTGTGAATGTCTTATTTTTCAGGCTGTTACGGTTGCCTTAGCATTTTGTAATGAAGAGTGTTTAGTGTGCATGCCCACGAAAGCCACGTCCAGTTTTAACTGGCGGCAAGTGATGCAAGCGGCGGCCCAAACTGAACAGCGATTTGGTCTATTTTGGCCTTCAGATGTAGATTAGGTGTAAAGCTCAGCCACACTGCCACTTCTCATGACTTGTATACAGTAAACACCAATGTCTTCATGTGCTGTCTGCATCCCCCCCATCCATCCTTCTAAAAGCTTGCTTGCTTTGCGTCCTCCACACACACACACACACACACACCACCTCTTCCACAGTTCCACGTCTTCTATGGTTCTCTCCCACCTACCCATTTGGTCCGAATTCAATATTCTCCTTTGGTTGAAGGAAGTTTATTCCTCCTTTCTGCACCTGTTGCTCTGCCCTTTTCTTTTCTCATCACACCATCTGTGCATATCCCCTTTTCCTCTGTGCTTCCTCTATTCTCCTCGACTGTCTCAGATTTTCTCTCTGGCTCTTATCGCGTCTCTGTTAATGAGACAAAATACCAACGGCAAAGAAACATCACAGGCAACACACTGGAATTTGTTTTAATGCGGAGTTAATGATGTTGCGGAGGCGAGGGCATGCTGAATAATTTAGATGTAGTCTCTAGTCTTTTTTCCATTTGAACTTTCTTTCCATATTATAATTATGAACACACTTCACACCTTGAAGATGCTTACGGACACATTGGTAAAATGTCAGTGACATTGTGTTACAAGTAAGTATCACATTGATGCAAAACTAGTCTCAACTGAGTTTTAAAGAGCTGACAGTTTAGTGGAAGAAAACAGCAGTTATCTAATGAGTTGAATCATACCAGACAAAGAGAAAAAGACAATTACATATTCACGCTAGGAGATGCCCTGTAACCTACTGTATCATGTACTAATAGATACGTTATATTCAGACAATGTTGTCAATACTGCCGGCAGTGTATTATAGTTAGTTTTGCAGAATAAAATGTTTTAAAAAAACAGCATTTTCTTTGCAAAATATAACTGTAAGAATAGCTATAAAATATGAAAATTATATATTGATTTTTACTTGAAAAATCCCAAAAAGGTTTTCGAGGCATAAGGCAACTGGCATAAGGTAAATTAATGTTAGCTAGCATTGCAATGCACATTAGTTTAGCAAGTAGTCCACATCGGTGCTAAAATATGACGTGGAATAGGGATTTGACTGATAGGGATCATGCCATAGTGTACAGTATGTTGCCATCCTTGCTTGTCATATCAGATGGATTATCACTGAAAATGTCCTGGGAAAACAGCATGATGTTATGTTGTACAGTACATAAACTGTGGCAAAGATTGACATTCTTTATTGCATTAACCAATGTCAGTCTGAATAATCAGTAAAGTATCGTAACTTTATCTTTTCAACACAGTACTTCTAAATAATGAAATTTTCCTTTTTCAATAAAAAACAGCAAATCAAGTCACTACAAATTAGCCCCCCCCCCCCCCAAAAAAAAAAAAAAGTTAGACAGTTTAATATTTACTGTTTTATTATACTTTTTTGTTTTTTAAGGACAGTTATTTTATGTACAGGTGTATACATTATGATATTGTGGAAATGTGCTTGTCACAAACATACTATTCAGAAGGCAGACATGTCAAAATTCCCATATTCAAATTATCTGAGATACTGATTATGGGTTACTGATTATGAGGTTTTCAGTAGCTGTAAAATGTAATCAAGATTAAAACAAATACAGGCTTGAACTATTTCACATTGTGTGTAATTAATGCATAATATATGAGTTTCACATTGTCAATTGAATTAGTGAAATTACTCTACTTTTCCGCAATATTCCAATTTATTGAGATGCACCTGTATGTAATAAAACTGATTAGAAGGACTGTGTCCCCTTTGGTAACCTGTGCTATTCTCTTTTGTTCTATTTTAGAGATGAGCTCAGAGAACCTCAGGACTTGCTTTCAAATTGTCAACGCCTACTTGTACTTGTCCCCCACAGAGTTCCTTCAGGTAGGACGCACAAACAAGCCCACGCTCACAGATATAAACACTCTGGGAGTCCATGGCCTCCAACAGGCATGCACACACGCAACAATAAGAATGCCTCCTTGTATTACAGAACTTTGCTGAGGCCTTGTGTAGATCTTTCTGTGAGCTACTTAAAGACATCACCAACGAGGGCCAGGTCCAATTGCTCAAGGTACTGTCACTCCAGCCACTCTGGATTCCATCACAATATGTACTGTAATAATAATAATAATAATAATAATACATTTTATTTCAGGACGCCTTTCAAAAAACTCAAGGACATCTTACATAGTACTGTACATAGGCAAATATAAAGATCAATATAACACATCAATCTAACACAACCACACAGCAGGGGTGCTGGGTGGTTGTAGGTGTAGTTGAATCTTTAGAATTTTTTCATTGAAGTCCAGAATTTAATTGCACAATTCAGGCATGGGGTCGGCGTGGGAGTTATATCAGGAGGTTGGAGTAAATGTTGAACTGTTTTATCAGATTTGATGTCAGAATAGTAGGTAGATCTGGCTGTTTTGTACGTTGAGAGGTGATCCAAGTATGTTTGTGAATTAGATTCTTGTCCAGTCCTCTTGTACAGACGCTCAAGACGCCGTCCAGCAGCCTCCAGCTGCCGTAGCTGAGGGGTTTACCAGAAGGAGACTGAGCGGGTGCTGAGGGGAGCGAGGGCCTCCAGAGCGGAGGAAAGGCAGTAGGGATGGGACGACATATGATATTATCGTTTATCGCGATAAAAATACTGACGATAATCGCATCGTAGTGAATGTCCGTTATTGTGATAATCATAAATATGAATATTTTCACAAGTGACTTGACAAAGCTGTCTAGCTCACTTGTACAGTCCAACTGTATTTATGAATGCTAACTTATTTATTAGCCTGCATCTTTCCAGTCAATCACCACTATAGCCGAAGGCTCTGCTTGCACATTGTGTCTCCCACATAAAACAGATGAATCAAATTTGTATAAATACTGGTTTCAAAACTAAATTAATCACAAAAAAACACAAGCATGTGTGTCATGATACAATGGAAATGTTTGTTTCTTAAGAAAATGTAAGATAAAGTGATTCCAGTATGTTTTTGTGCCATTTTAAAAATAATCGTGATCATATCGTTTATCGCAATTATTTTGGCCAGGATAATCGTGATATCAGTTTTTCATATCATCCCATGCCTAAAAGGCAGTCATTGAAGTGAGTGGTGAGATCCAGGGGGGGGACAGAGAATTGAGACAGGGGAAGATGTCCATCAGGTTCATGAGATCGGAAGGATTCATGTTATTGTGTTTCAAAATGTGATGGTGCGGTTGAGCTGTTGCTTTGGGAGGGGGGCAGATATTTCAAACAAGATGGGTTTGTGGTCAGATATGGGGAGGTGGCCCTCACTGGGACATTCTCAGGAGAAAAGCCAGTGGAGCAGACTAGATAAATGATGTGACTTGTTGTGAGTAGGGAAAGTTACATTTTGAATGAAATAAGTAACAACATGAAATCAGCAGCAAATGAACAACTAGCAGATCTGTCAACCTGAATGTTTAAATCACAAGCTATACATTGGAGGACATGGCACTAGTCAAACAATCAGAGGTGAGGAGCCAGCCAGGGAGTTTAAAAGCAACACATTCAAATGTAGTATATGCAGGTACACTAACATATCTGGATTTCAAAACGTCACCTGAAAGAATGGCAAACCCACCCCCTCGTCCAGTGATGCGTGGTTGAGAGTTAATACCTGAAATGAATGCCACCATTTGTTTGCTTTGCAGATTCTGAATGCATTTCTTCCTATAGGGTTTTTGATTTATGCAAAAAACATCTGTTGTTAACATACGCCTTAGGGAATTAAAGGTTTAACAGAAGGTTAATAACAACAGAAGTTTAATAACGGATGTAATTTATTTTGTGGAAAAGAACATACAACTATCTTAGGCTTTTATTAATCACAGACCTTGTTTTCTGAATTATTTAAGAGCCCCGTGGGGAAGAAATAAAATAAAACCTTGTGAATATACTGTAGCAAGGGAACGGTGTGGTTTTGTTTTTTTAGGCTTATAGCACACACTGCAACATTATAAAGAACTGGAAATAAGTCTAAAGAGTTTCTCTATATATCTCTATCTCTCTCTCTCTCTCTCTCTCTCTATCTCTCTCTATCACAGATGCTTTTATTGGCAGTGTAATTAACTTGTTCCCATCTTCGCTGCTTACTGCTACCCCTGTCATTAGCACACAGATTAGGTGACAATACTCTCTTAATTGACATCAGATTTAATTTCAGCAGGTGCCTTGATATTTCCCTAGTTAATGAATGCTCAGAGATGACAGTTTTACAGCGCATGCTTTCTCCAACCTGCCATGATTGATTTTCATTCCTCCTTTTGACACATCTGAGGTAAATATTCAGAATCTGAGGTAAATATTTTATACTCATGCACAGTTCTGTATAATTACCTCCCTTTTCCCATTTCCCGCTCTACTCCTCCCACACGCATGTTTTTCATGTCACACCGGATCACAGCCTGCATGCTTATGCTATTTATTTTTATTGTGTACGATTGTGTCTGTGTTTTCATTGCACTTTTGAAATTAGTTTAACACATTTCCTATTAAGTGTTTTTGATAATTAGGTCAGTCTCTGCCATCGTGCTTTGATCTGTTTTTGCTGCTCAAATAAGCGTAACTAAATTGAAATGTGTCATATTGGCACATGGACTTAAATTCTGATGTATGAGCAGGGTGCTATGTATTTATTTGTTCATTCATTTATGTATATATGTATTTGGAAAAGAGTTTGAGTTTTGAAGGTCATGCCTGGTCTTTCATCCATTTGCTGTTAATTGTCTATGGCTAAAATTCAGCATACTTTAACATAAGTGACGGCCCTTTAAATGTACAACCATCAGGTTGATGATGCTTAGGTCCTCTGTGAGAAATGTTTGATGTTATCTTCACCCCGTTGACAGTCAATTTTCTTTTGATGTTAAATGCCAAGGGCGTTGAACACACACATCTCTGAATAGGTGCTAGGTCGATAAAGCAGTAAGGAAATAATTAGCCTGTGCTTCTGCCCTTGTCCCCACCCAGCCCCGCCCCATGCTTCATTAGCTGGCAACAGGTGACTGTTACATGTTTTTGAGGCAAAAGGGGTGGGGGGTCCTTAATACATTTAGTAATTCCCAACATATGGTAGATTGTAATTAGGCTATGCTAATTGCTAACCTAATCACATAGTGCTACAGTAATTGACCACTGACTGAACAATTGACAGAATTAGTTTAAAGGTGGTCAGGGATTCTGGAGAATGATTGTTGATATTGGAAACACTCAAAACAAAAACACGTTCAGTGCCATAGTGTGCTCCCTCAGAAGCTCCTCCCCCGCACATTGGACACATTGCTAAGGCTAGGATAGTGTTGTGTGGGGCATTCTGCACCACCTTGTTTGTGTTCCAGATCCAGGGCTTTGTAGAAACATATATACATACATATACAACACATATATATATATATATATATATTTTTTTTTTTTTTTTTCAGCGAGCACACATATTTGGGATCTAGCGGAATGTGAGGACTGTAGATATTTGCTGAATTTAGTGCCGCATTTGACACTGTCGATCATGCCATCCTTCTTGATCGTCTTCAGAAAGAGGTTGGCATCCAGGGGGTTGCCTTACAATG
>JAODUE010034568.1:0-20726 GCA_027564755.1 Amblyopsis hoosieri
GTATCACTGTTATGCTGATGATACACAGCTGTACCTACCCTTAAAGCCAGGTGACACAAACTCCCTTATGTCTCTTTTTGACTGCCTACTGACATGAAGTGCTGGATGGCAAACCTTCTCAAACAATGAAAGTAAAATGGAAGTTATATTTGGCAACCCCAAATACATTGGGGACTTTGCTGATAATTTGGGCACCTTGTCCACAAATGTGCACCCCCATGCAAGAAATTTAGGTTTTATCTTTGATTCTGCACTCAAATTTGACAAACTAATAAGTTCTGTTGTCAAATGTAGCTTCTTTCATCTGAGAAATATTTCTAAGATTTAATCCTTCCTCTCTCATAAGGACTTGGAAATCGTTGTACATGCACTGATTTATTCTCAAATTTATTACTGCAATTCCTTGTACTCTGGAATCTCTCAGTCATCACTGTCATGTCTTCAGCTTGTGCAGAATGTTGACTGGCACTAGGAAGAGGGACCACATCTCTCCGATATTGACTTCCCTTCACTGGCTGCCAGTCAAATATCAAATTGATTTTAAGATGCTGCTACTTGTTTTTAAGGCATTACATGGATTGGCCCCATTGTATATTTCATATATTTTTATGTTTAATTACACGTCTAGACCTCTTAGATCGTCCAATCAGTTTTTTTTTATCTGTTCCACAGTCGACTTTGAGAACTAAGGGTGATCGTGCCTTTTTTTTTGTGGCCCCGAGACTGTGGAACGACCTTCCTTTTTCTATCAGATCATCTTACACCACTGAGACTTTTGTAAATCTCTTCTAAAAACACACATGTACTCTTTAGCGTTTGAGTAAGTTCTGGTACACTATGTTAAAACTGTCTTGTTTGTTGTGTATTGTGTTTTATTTGTTTTATTATTTAATTATTTGACTTGACACTATCACTTACCTTACTTAATGCTACCAGATGGTTTAATGACCATAGCTTCTTGTCTAAGATAGATACAGAATGGCCAGAATTACCAGGTCATCTCAGCCTTATCCCTCAGTGATCCTGAAATAAGGAAGGACATAACTGTTAATAACCTGAATCTAAATAATCGTCCCACTAGCAACCTAATGGAATACTACTCCCCATGGAGGAAACTAAAAAGAGCGGTTGGTTGGTTACAAAGGCTCAGAAGACAACTGCTGCTTCAATGTCAAAAGCAATAGAACCCGCTCCAAACTAACAGATGCACAACAAGGCTTAGCTGTGGAGGATATGGATGAAGCACAAAATTTAGATGTAGAAAACTTTATTGATCCCAAAAATGGCAATTCATTTGCAGCTTACACCGTTCATCCACACATGTACAACCTCTTATCACATGACATATGCGTTAAACACAGATTAAAAACAAAAACAAGGTCAGTATCGGACAAAATAAAAGCATTGTACAATTTTCAATTAATGAATTAAATATACAAAAACCTTCCATTCATTTAAAATGATATAAAGTGATTACAGTCCGAGTTTAATAATGTAATAGCTGATGGGATAAAATATTTAGAATAGCGGTTAGTTCTCCTCCGAGGTGCCAGATAACGGCGACCTGAATGAGTCAACACGAAAGCTGGATACTGAACATGATGTTGTTGGCTTAAGATAGTTTTTGCCTTCTTTTTTATCTTCTTTTCACAGAGTGAATTCAAGTCTCTAAATTTAATTCCAGTTATCTTTCAACAAACGCTGATAACATTGCACATACTGTTCTTGTCCTTAATTGATAACCCATTGTACCAACAGATGCAAGAAAAGGTTAAAATGCTTTCAATAAAAGAGCAATAAAAGTTATTTAAGATCTTAACACTAACATTAAAAGTTCAGCTTCCTCAATTCATATTCTTTGTTATGAACAGCAGCGATACTTTACATGATTTACATGCCACACTAAGTCAAGAAATTCTGGATACCCTCTGCTAACTCTTTGGCCAGAAAAATAATACAATCCTGTGTGTTCTGCAGACATATGCAAGTATAGCCCTGTCTGAATTTAATATTCAGTATGGTCCATAATAAACATATAAATACATAATGAATAAATACATATTTATTTTATGCTTGGTGTGTTCGCATCCAAGTGAAGGGGCCATTATAATTTTAAGGCCACAACGTACCCGAGCAACGAATCAGGCCTGCAACGAGTGTGTTTGGGGACATTATTGTCACGGTTCTTTGTGGGAAAGAAGGACAGATCCCTATGGCCGTGCATCGATTACCGTGGTCTAAATGACATCACGACCAAGAATAAGTACCTGCTGCCGCTGCTAGACTCCACCTTCACACCACTCCAAGGGGCCATGGTCTTCACAAAGCTGGATCTCCGCAACGCCTATCACCTGGTCCGAGTGCGGGAGGGGGATGAGTGGAAAACGGCCTTCAAGACCCCCCTCGGCCACTTCGAGTATCTCGTCATGCCGTTTGGCCTTACCAACGCCCCAGCCGTCTTCCAGTGCCTTGTTGACGACGTGCTGAGGGACATGCTCAACTGGTTCGTCGTCTTATACCTGGACGACATCCTCATATTCTCCCGGGACCCCGCAGAGCACACACAGAACGTACGTCAGGTCCTGCAACGCCTGATGGAGAACCGGCTGTATGTTAAGGCAGAGAAGTGCCAATTCCACGCCTCCACAGTGTCTTTCCTGGGCTACATCCTGGAAGCCGGCCAGCTACGGATGGACCCCGCCAAGGTGTCTGCCGTGACCCAGTGGCCCACGCCCACCTCCCGGAAGGACCTGCAGCGGTTCCTTGGCTTTGCCAATTTTTACAGACGCTTCATCAGGAACTACAGTCACCTGGTGGAATCTCTCACCCACTTTACCTTCATCGCCTGGCCTTTCTGCTGGTCCCGTGAGGCGGACAATGCTTACTGCACCCTGAAGCGCCACTTCGTCTCCGCACATATCCTGGTACACCCCGACCCTAGCCTACCATTTGTGGTGGAAGTGGACGCTTCGGACACAGGCGCTGGTGCTGTCCTCTCCCAACGGACCCCAGCCGACGCAAAGCTCCACCCCTGTGCCTTCTTCTCCCGTAAGCTTTCCCCCGTTGAGCGGAACTACGACGTTGGCACCCGGGAGCTGTTGGCTGTGAAGCTCGCCCTCGAGGAGTGGCGCCAATGGCTAGAGGGGGCGGAGAACCCGTTCCTTGTCTGGACGGACCATAAAAATCTGGCCTACATCCAGTCAGCCAGACGCCTGAACTCTTGCCAGGCCAGGTGGGCCCTTTTCTTCAGGACCACCCGGCCGGCTGTACGTTCCAGGCCCCGTCCGCTCGGCCTTGCTGGAGTGGGCCCACTCAACCCGCCTCACTTGCCATCCGAGCATACGTCGTACCCACGACTTCCTGTCCCGCCGGTTCTGGTGGCTCACCATGCCTGAAGACGTCTAGGCCTTTGTGAAGGCCTGTCCGGTGTGCGCCCGGAACAAGACCTCCACTACTCCCCGTTCTGGTCTGCTCCGGCCCCTGCCTATTCCGCACCGCCCTTGGTCACACATCGCTCTTGACTTCGTCACCGGACTACCACCGTCCCAGGGGAACACGGTGGTGCTAACCGCGGTCGACCAGTTTTCCAAGGCCGCGCACTTCCTGCACGATGATGCACGATGCACGATGATGACCTGGGTTGAGTACGCCCACAACAACCCTCCTCCTCGGATGCTCGATGGCGGTCCTGTCTACACGGTCCACCGACTCCTGGACGTCCGCCGTCGGGGCCGTGGACTCAAATATCTCGTGGACTGGGAGGGCTATGGCCCGGAGGAACGAAGTTGGGTCCCGCGGAGCCGGATTTGCGACGTAGAGTTGGTCCGGGACTTCCGCCGCGACCATCCTGGGCGTCCGGGGAGTTCGCCCGGAGGTGCCCCTCGAGGGGAGGGTACTGTCACGGTTCGCGGCCACGCCAGGACTAGACAGCACCAGCAGCAGGTTCAGCACCGGACAGTGCCGTTGCCACGTCCTCTACCGCTTAGTGCAACACACGTGCAGTATTCACGCCTCCGCTTCCTGGGCGGAGGTTTAAGAAGCCTCCCGCCCTGGCACGAATTGCCAGTTCGTTGTTTCCCACTCGGATGAACGTACCAGCGATCTCAAACGCTACGCTACTCTTCGCCGCAGTCCCGCCTGCAACACGACCCCGCCGGCAACGCCGACTCCTCGTCTCGCCGCCTGCCTGCAACACGACCCCGCCGACAACGCTGACTCCTCGTCTCACCGCCCGCCTGCAACACGACCCCGCCGACAACGCCGACTCCTTGTCTCGCCGCCCGCCTGCAACACGATCCCGCCGGCAACACCGACTCCTCGTCTCACCGCCCGCCTGCAACGCTACCTTTCGCCGCAGTCCCGCCTGCGACACGATCCCGCCGGCAACGCTGACTTCTCGTCTCACCGCCCGCCTGCCTGCTGCTCTCCTCATCACGGCAGCCCCGCCGACCAGAGCTCCAGCCAGATAACCGGCCTCGCTAGCACTACAGCCCGCACCAGCGGTTGTATACTCACCTGCCTGATTAAATAAATTCTCTGTTCCTTTTATCTGCCATCTCCTGCCTCTGTGTTCCGCACCTGGGTCTTCGTTCCCACTCGACCGTATCCTAACTGATTCTTTGTTCAGCATTATCAAATATATTTACAATAGCATATAGACAACCTTTAAAAACACCAAACACAACCGACAAGAAACAGAAGAAACATCAAAGGTTTAAATACGCAGATTGACTAACCAGATGAGACTAAATACAACGAGGGGCTCGATAATGACTAAAGGCCACCGCCCACTGAAGGCGTCTACGCGCGTCAAGAGATGCCAAAGTTTAAGGACTAGTTCTTTTTAACGGGACAGTGCCCGAACACCGCTCGTATCAACAAAGCCGTAGTACTACGTTTTGATTCACAATGCATTTCTATGTGTAAGGCGCCACCGCGGAGGAACGCGAAGCGACACTGTTTTGATTTGAGCTTGAAGTTAGCAAGAATGACTAACCTTGCCTTTTATCTCTGCAGAAGCCTGATAACGACCTATTCATATGAATCAGGTGTGTCGCATGCCAGATATCTGTGTCTGTTAAGACACATCCATCTGGGAAGCCGTCCATTAAAACTGTTTTAAAAGAGCAGGCGCTTCAAAATAAATCCTTGGCATGTGATTGGACAAACCTGTGAACCAGCAGAGTCTGTTGTTGTCCACACTTGCAGTATGATGATTGTCCAGACACTGTTTAGTGGAGACCGGGGATGATTGTCACACTTTTTACTCTTGCCAGTATTTCTCAGCACCAGTAAATTTCAAAAGAATAATTTCAGTATTGGTCCAAAGCTTAAGATCTTGGGTATAAATTAATATTGTTTATATAAATGTAATATGTTTTAATGTGAATACAATACACTCTGAGAAAGTGTGACAACCAACCCCATCACAGGGTTGGTTGTCACATAGGGTGGGGTTGTCACTGTGTATTCCAGTGAGATGTGCAACGATAAATTAAGATTTTCTTTATAATTTAGAGATAAAAAATATTTTAAATGTTTAACACAATTTGTAATGTATTAATCTATAAAGTTCCTGCACTGGGTATGTTTTTATACCCCATTGTGTTTAATCAGATGTTCATTTATAGTTAATCCACAGAGAGGCAGGCATATAAATATTAAGGCTTGTAATAAAGCCATTAGTCAAGAAAACCTTATGAAACATGGACTATAAAATGTATCAAAACGTTTGTAAGGTATTTGATTGTATAGGTTTGTGAATATTGTATTTGTTTGTGAATAATTAGTAGGGTAATCATGTGTACTCTTAGTCGAATTTGACATACCTTAAAACCTGAATGAATATTCTCTGCAGCTTTCTGTTTACCTTTTTAGTTTACAAAACATTTGGCCAGGACACCAGATTTTTACACACCAAAAATGTATAAACCCCTACTCTTAGGATATATGCCATGGGCTTTTTAGTGACCACTAAAGTTACCTGTTTAACATCCCAAATACAATCTTTAGACCAGAGGGAGGAGTGCCCTATTAGGGCATCTTGCATAAGCATGCTTACAACCCTCGAACCCACAACCATCTAGCTTTGTGCACAACACCCAGACCACTAAACTATCCTGCCCGCACATTGCCACCTGTCTCACTGCCTTCAGCATTACATCAGCTTGTATATCCCCTCTTGGTCTTTCTTTAAAAGTTCCTCACCATTTTTCTGCCAACAAAAATTAAGCAAAGGGTTACTATACTTTCAAAATATTCCATTGATATGCCATGGGGTTGGCTGTCACAGTGTGACAACCAACCCCCATACCAGTGTGACAACCAGCCCCATCTGAACTCTTGAGATAAATGTTTAGCTAACAACAACATGATTTGACCTAGCATCTGAAAAATATATTGAAACTATAGCTATTCCCTTCCATTCTTAAACACATGTTACTAAATAGAGATACACTAAATGTACAAAGCTACAGAAGGAATTTTATGCAAAAGTAAATACTTACTCATACCCATCCGCCAACATAGTTAGCTCTCTATACATACTGACAATATAAATAAACTCATACAAAGAGGTCACACATTTGATAAGAAACATGTTACACAGCGCCCCCTAGTTTGGCTTTAATAAGCTCTGTGACAATCAACCCCAGTCTCCTCTACTTGCCTGAAACACAACGATGTCTAAGCTCTCAGGATCAGGGTGGGCTCGTGAGGCTAGTGTTGAAGCAGGAAGACATATAAAACTTGCGGGGACAGTGGGTCCCCAGGACCAGGGTTGAGAACCACATACTGTATTTGTTGAATAGTGGCAGAATGAATTATCATTTGGTGTGGATGATTTCAAAAACAAACAATATGTGTCTAATCTAATGTTTATATATAGGGATTGAATACAATTTGTTTTAGCAGATTCAATAAATGTCTGGCAATAACCATAACATTTTAAACAAAAGTTATCTTTTGATCTAAGCTGCTGTGTAATTCTCCTTGCGGTATAATTTTCCATCAGAGGTCATGCTACACTGACCACACAGATACAAACAGCAACTGAAAGCTTCTTCACAACTGCAGAAAGCCCATCAGGCCCTCTCAAGTGAGACAATTATAAGTTCTGTCCAAAATGTGACGCCTGTCCGATAGCATACCACATCAATCAAGGGATAGGAGGCTATGACCACACATCACATCCATAAGCACGCCTTGCGTTGCTGAATAACTAACAATCTGATGTGATATGACATTTTGTAGATAAGAACAAATGGGGTCCTGCCCCGTTTCTTCCATCCATGGCCCTCTCACTAAACTGTTTAAAGTGCCAAGGGGATTTTATTTCCAATTTCTGGTCTGCGCTTTAAACGGGAGTGGCGAAAAGGTTAATGAATTCAACAATGTAAGCCACTGCTCGCTTTACATTGGCTACGGCCATTGTCGCTAGTTGCACAGGCCTTTGCATGCTTATTAAGTGACAGAGGTAGCTACAGCTGGAGAGTGCCGCTGCCCCCTTTAGGCTGAGGACAGGCACTGCAGTGAAAGACCAAAATAATATCTTCTAAATTATATGAAGTTGTGTTGAAGTTGTTAAAAGTACTCTAAAAGTCTATGTCAGGTCTAGACAGTTATGTAGGGCATGTCGGCGACAACAACACGGAGGAGAAGCACAAGGTCTGTGTCTATAGCCTATCTCAGAGGGTGCATTTCACGACGCATCTCTACAACTTGGCAGAAGCCGCTAACAGTCAGGAAAGGGAACCAGTGACCAGAAACAATCCATAGACAAGCGATATGGGTTTCTGCTTTCCTTGAAGCCCCAGAACACCCGATGGTGTCAACATGAAACTAATTTGATCCAATATATCCGAATAGGGCGCCATCTGCCCTTCCTATGGAATGGAAAATAACGCTGCGTGCACCGCATATCTATAGGATTATGCCAGGTGGAAGAAAATCCAATTTATTTAATTGAGATAGTATTTGCGTTGTATAGGCTATACAGCGTGACCATTACCAGCGCGATTAAAATCCATAACCCGATTAATTCCCATGGAAAACCATCAGACCGTAAATCACATTATCATTGATGATTTGATATCCAGCCATGCGTGACGTTGATATAACCGTTCAGAGATGTTGCAACGTTGAACTCGTAGTCCGGAATAGTGTTCATCTTACTTTGTCGTACCAGTTGCTTCTTGGTTGTTCAAATCTACCCTCCACTAGGTGGCCAGATAGTCCTCAATTGCATAGATAACTCCACCCAAGATCAGCGGATTGTTTAATATATATATATTACTTATGTGCTTTTATTTAGTGCACGTGGTCGCCTGCGCCTTTACACTCATGAGAAAAGGAGCGCTTGCATGGTGCCGATAGTCCCTTTTTTATTTATGGTGCTGGAGTCAGCCCCGATTGACAACCTGATGTGAGATAGATGGTCTGACTGCAGCCCATAACCACCCGTCAAACACAGGATAACACAGGAAAATAACATGATGCAACTCACTTTCAGCGAGTTTATGATCTAAAAATAAAAACAGACAAGTCACAAACAATAACGACACACACAGACTATAGTGAGGTCTTCTTCTAAAGACTTTAATCTTTCGCTTTGAGGAGAGACAAGAAAGTCTAAGGAAGAATGTCCCTGGTCTGCCCACCTGGCTTTTGTCGCTGGCGCTTTCACGGCCGCCCTGTTACTGCAGCGGATGAAACGCGCATATGAAAGGGGCACGTTCTATCAATATTGCACAACACAAACGTGTTTGGGCAATTTCCACTTTTGCTTTTGTCTGAAAGCTCCGTCAACACTCGACTGGGTGAGTTCCAAATGCATAAATAAAATATTTGGGCTCTTGCCCACATCTGATACGCAGCTTCGGTCTGAACCGCATAAGATCATTGAACATTGATTACTACAACACTACTGCCAGCTACAGTCGCCTATCCTTTGTTTTTTTTTTTTGTTTTTGTTTTTTTTACACAAAGCATATATACATATACACTTCAAAGCAACTGTGAACAACACATAATATCATGGAAATAAAACGCCGCGCTTGCTGCAGAATGTTATACAAATTACAGTACTTGTCGCAGCCTGTACAAAGTGCCTGATACATTAGCCTATAGCCTAGCCTAGTAGTTTAGCACACAAAACTAGAAAAAACCACAAATGTTTTTAATAATGCTGGTATATGGTACGTTGAAGTGTTGTTTTTGTGTGAGACTGGGAGATGGCAAGAGATAACTTTGTACCACCTCTAGACAGCCCATAAGATCGGTTTATTAATAAGTGCTGGAATCACCTATACCAACTTGATGACAGAGGCTTCTAAACACAACGTTCACTGGTCAATAAAAATAAATATGTGACAGCTTGCTTTCAGGAGTTGGTTGATGGATTATAGCAAGTAGCATAGGTTATTGTTTTTATATAGCCTATTTTGTTTCACTTCCTGTTGTCCTTCCTTTATTATTAAATAAGAACAAACAGCAATTTATTGAGTTCCCTAAATCCCTTGTCAACTGCCTTTGAGCGTGAACTGCGCTGTGAGATAGAAGAGCCCATGGGGACAAGTACACACACATGCATGGCAAATAATCAATGCTGTGGAGTGTGTAAACATGGCTGACGTCTTTTGTGTGCCAGAGAGTTTTCATAATGTTCCTGTAGGAAGGTTGTGTGTGTGTGTGTGTGTTTGTTGTTTGTGTGTGCTGATAGCCTAAGAGGGAAGAGTGATTTTGACATTGAAAGAGACATTCTTAGCATGTTATTGTGCCAGCAACTTGCTCAGGCATATTCTTGGCTCTGTAGGAAATAAGAGATACATTATAATTTCAAATTCTTATTAGCCTTGGTCTTGTTCCAAACTGCTTGAGCTGCTGTTGTCTTGTTGCAGGGCTAAGTAAGTATAACCAATGAGTAGACTGTTCGGTATCTGCTATCATTTGCAGATATCATTGTGGAGGAAGCAGAAATCTCAAGCCCAAGAGATTTGGATTTGCAGGATTTGCAGGTTTGCTCATATTTTACTACACACTGTTTGTGTGTGTTAAAGTAAGAGGTTTGTGTGAAGGTATGCTGAGTGTGCGCTCAATTAGTTGCCTATATATGGTGTGCACGTAGCGTGTGTGTGTGTGTGTATGTGCGTGCGTGCGTGCGCGGTCAGTCAGGGTGAGTACGGCCTGAAGACTCTGGGAATGACTTGAGTTTATTGAGGATCTATTTTCTCCCACACTCTGCTGCTCCACTGTGGGCCAAGCAGGCTCTGATTTCCCCAGGGGGGCGGACGAGGCCAGCTCTGATATTCTCAAGCAAAGTTTATCTCCAGCAAAGTAATGGTCAAAAATCAAGTCATGTTGGCTCCTGCTGATCACTCCAGAGGAACTGGCCCCGAAGACGATCGATAGCACATTCAAGTTGAATGTTTGGCCACGGTGTTAGTGTTCATCTGTAAGGAAGCTGGGCAATAACTGTGCTGAGCCCCCAAAAAGTCTCTCTTTACAGCGTCTTTTCAATCAATATATGGTATTGACCTTTTAATTCTCCCGAGTGATAAAAAAATAAATATACAAGACACTGCATGGGCGTCGCCACACACTGTTACTGGAGGCAGTACTTGATCTGTGGTGCTACCACAGTAGAATCTAATGGGTGTTTTTTTTTGTTCCTAATCCACAATGTCGATTCAAGGCAATGCATTGAAGTCAAGGTTAGTCATTGTCCAGAACGCTTGCTAATTTCGAGCTCAAAACAAACTCCCTCAGAAGCTCCGCTCCACACATATTACAACACATTGTCAAACGGCATTGTTGTTGTAAGCGGTGTTCGCACACTTTGTTTATGCTCCTATTTACTGAGCCAGGGCTGTGCAGACGTGTATTATCTTGTCAGAATCTATATTGCGTAAGTATATTATCTTACAATTAGCTTACATTTAGCTGACTATACCTTCAACCCAAAATGCACGAGGAGGTGCACACCCTGTGCACTGGGTCACAGCGCACACATTTACGGCACTGTGGCATTGCCGTCCATGCTCAATCACTTTATTGCTGTGAAAAACAGACTGCACTAAGCATGCATAATAACATGATGGAACTAAAGTCATGAAATTCCCTTTTCTTATTTTTTTTTTAAGTGATACTTTAATTCTAACTGGTTTGGAAGCATTCCTTGGTGAATATTCCTATATGGAGCTTTTGGTTTTTCATGTATTTTTTCCATGTGGATGTGTTTGCTCTTACATAAGCAGGATTGTCAGGTGGTCTGGGTGTTCAACTCCCAGCTTGAAGGTCAAGGGTTCAATCCCCACAATTGGCCTGAGCATGCTTGAGCAAGACACTAACCCATCCTTGCAATAAATAGTTTGTAAGTCACTAACTAAGTCTGCTAAATGACCTGATTGCAAGCTGAGGCTTTTGTACAATGTGGTGCTATACATTATGATTCAAGGAATAAGTATGTGATTTGAATAATGGGGAGGTTGTAGCCCAGCGGAGCTTCATGTCTTGCCCCTGCTATTTGTACAACAAACAAACAGAACCAGGGAATCACAATTTTATTGTTTTCCAAAAATAACAATAATGTCCTGAATGAAAATTATTTTACAATACCAATATGGTCACTGGTCATGGTTTGTGGTGGTTTTATGTGATTGTCTTCTGTCCCATAGGTCTCCTTGCATTAAGCCCTAGCTGTGAGACATGTCAAATGATTGACGACCATATGTTTATCTTGGTACGTCCAGTAGATGGTGCCAATTGATTATATTGTTTTCCACACATTGGATTCAACCCAATGTCAGACATTTTTTCCCCCCAGTAACAAATCCATCTCTCGAGTATGCTGTCTGAAACGCCTAATGTTTATAATACTGTGTGTGTGTTCTACCCATGGCAATTTGAGTGTGAAGATGCAATCCACTACTCTGATTCTTTGCCTGCAGCTGTTAGAGACAGCTGTGGTCACATATTCTCATGGGCATAGTTTAATTGTTGTCATACAAAACCCCTCTATTTTCCCCTTCTATCTAGCATTCATTATTTCTCATAGCAAATTTACTGCATTGCCCTTCAAGTGCCAGCTGCGTGTCCTAACTTAAAATTAATAATTTTCTTCATCTTAATAATCTTCCATCACTCAACCACAACACTGTTGAAATCTCGCCAGGAATAGCATCAGCAGTGTAAACTGCCTAAAATAAAATAACATTAGCAAACCACATAATCCAAACAAGGTGTTTAAATCCACAAACTTTAATTCCAGCACAGCAGTGTGCCGCCCCCGCCCAGAAAAATGTGTGTGGTCATGTAAATGCCAGGAACATCCTTATTTGACCATTTCCTGAAGTAGGATAATGATGCCTATGGTCAAACGCCAGAAACATCCTTATTTCACCTTTTCCTGAAGTAGGATGATGTCTGTGGTCATGTAAACACCAGCAACATCCTTATTTGACCTTATCTTGAAGTAGGATAATGATGTCTGGTCATGCAAACACCAGAAACATCCTTATTTCACCTTTTCCTGAAGTAGGATGATGTCTGTGGTCATGTAAACACCAGAAACATCCTTATTTGACCGTATCTTGAAGTAGGATAATGATGTCTGTGGTCATGTAAACACCAGGAACACCCTTATTTGACCTTATCTTGAAGTAGGATAATGATGTCTGTGGTCATGTAAACACCAGAAACATCCTTATTTGACCTTATCTTGAAGTAGGATAATGATGTCTGTGGGCATGCAAACACCAGAAACATCCTTATATTCAAGTAGGATAATGACGTCTACAATAAACGCCAGAAACATCCTTAATTTACCTTTTCCTTGAGTAGGAGAGATTTATGTCAGAGCGACATAAATGTTTTGCAAAACCACAGCATTTTGGAAAGTGAGCAGTGGGGAGGGTAAAAGCTTGCACTCCTTTCCCCTCCACAAAACAAATAATTGTGTTCAGGAATGTTTCAGAGGGAGGGGTCCTGGCTGCAGCCCATTGCAATTTTATAGTCATTTTTAAAGCTCCATGCACTCGGGGATAAGGAAAGTCCCTAAGAAGTTGTTGATTCAGACAGAACACACAGTTTGATAGTGTCCAGTGCAGCGTCCAGTCTGTATCAACATCCTCTTAGGCCAGCTATCAAACTCCTATCAAACTATAATCTGTATATACAGTGTGAATAGCTGCACAGCAACTGAAACATTGCAAAGTCAATTATTGGTGTATTGTTGACAGTTGCAAAGCTTTGTTGTTGAGACCATAGAACTATATGGTTGAGATACTAAACAGCTGCAGAAAAGTAACTGATTAAGCTTGTTTACTCTGGAAAACATTTTACTAAATGTAAAAGTTATATCAAAATATAGTTTATTTGCTCAGAAACAGTGCAGACATTAAAAAGTAATACAAAAAATAGATATTTATAAATAAATAATTTCACCAAAGCATAATGTTTGTACACACTTGTGTGCATGCGTACTGTACATTTGTCCAGTATGGATCCAATCATTCGGCAGGATCATCTCATGCTTTCTGCATTGTGGTGATGATATGTCAGTTATTTTTACATAACTACAAAGTCAGTGCATCATCATCGCCCCGCAAACCCATCCAAGTCATTTCTGTGCCATGTTTACAATCCACTCCAATGAAGGAGTGCAGTGAAAGCTATCCTCTCAGCATTCATCTGTTGTCTTCTTCAAAATCGCATGACTTCATTCTACTGTCTTTTCCCAGTAAGGTTTATTTTCTTTCACTGTTGCTGTTTCTTCCTACGGTTCAGACAAGTTATCTTCTGTTTCTCATCTTTCTTTATCCTGTGGGAGTGACAAAAAGTCAGTTGGTTTAGGCCAAGGCATTACCTAATATGAAACATATGTGTTTGTACAGTGTGTATACAATTTCAACACCGTTTTGAATAGTCTCATTCAGTAATTTTAATATTAGGGTGGATTTTAAATAAAAAGTAATTTGTAAGCAAACCACAACAAAAATTTTTCTTGGCTTTCTGACCTTAGTCCAAACATTATTTTTATTTTTTTAATGTCTGTGTGGAGGCACAAAATATGTTTTGATTTTAATAGTTATAGCATTACATTGCTTAAAAAGATTAAAAGTAATAAGTTAAACAACTGTTGGTAAAGTAGTGGTACTGACCGAAAAGAAAAACTGGAATTAAAAAAAAACCATGAAAGCTATATTAAGTTATGTACAAATGGTGCCCTGTGATGTTCTGTACATGTATAAGCTAGCAATGCTATAGGCAATTTGCTTACTTTTCCCAGCATGTTATAAAGGCCAGGGCCAGCCTTCCTTCTGTGTCCAGACAGCGCTGGTTGTCTGTGCTGTTGTTGTCAATGGTGACACTGAAAAGCAGAAAATAAAATATCAACGACAAAATAATATTATTTTAAATAAAAATTATGATTCATGAAAAGTTATTAAACTGACAGAAATGGCCTGTTGTCCAACTCACATGAGTTCCCTCTTGTCACAGCTGGGTCCTTTTTCAATAACCGTAAAGTCCGTAATGGTATCTGGAACTTTCTTGAGCGTCGTGTGACACAAACATCTGGCTCCAGGAATAAACGAGGCTGCGGGGAAAAGGTTCACATTTCAGTTACAGTTACAGAGCGCAGCTATGCATGGCTGCCAAATGGACATTGGACATTAAAAGACACGACTCGTCATACCATGTCATAGCACCACAAAACACAAATCTGCCCCAGTTCACTGCTTACAGTACTCTGTTTAAAACACACATGTGCACATGGTAGTAGAGCAGTTTGAGGGCTTTGCGGTCTATAGCGGGGGAGTACGGAGATGTGCGTGCCACGCGCCTTTGTGCAGGAGGGACCCATGCACTTGCAAGTTCAAACCGACATGTAATATCGCTAACCCAGGCGCTTCATGCTTCCCACATGAACCACTACTGTGCGTTCATTCTACTGCAGGCCCCACGCCGCTTAAACACGCACACCACAATGCATGATTTACAAACACACTAAAACAGCTATCAAAAATATGCAACGTACCTTCATGGAACTGTACGCAAACAACAGCCAGGACAACAAGGAACACATTACAGGCTGTCATGAGGAAGGCCATCTCTGCAGTGAGGGGGTGAAGAATCCTGATATTGTTTGAAGGAGGATGTTAGTACGTTCACTCAGCGAGAAGTGAGATGTGAGGAGAAAGTTCTGAGCTCCTCTTTATATACCCAAAAGCGAGTGGGTTTTCCCAAACCTCTTGGCTTTTCCCGGCAACACTGAAGTTCAGCTCCAATGGAATTTCCAGCCACCCGGGAGAGACACAACGGCTGGAATGTGTTCTTGATGGGCGGAGACACGTCAGAGCTACAGCAGTAGTTCCTGGCTGGGTGACTAGGGAGAGTGTATTTCAGTAAAATGTCTGCAAATCCCAATGATTAATGCTGTATCTCAAATCTAGCAGCAAATCTATAATGTTAAAAACAAACATAAATGTAAGAAGATCTGTTTGACAAATGACCACGTTATGAATGAGACCTTTCTAGGAAGCCTCAAGCATGGATATGAAGACAACACAATCATTAAAGAATGTCTGGGAGGAGGTGCGATGTTCCAACAAACTAAAATAAGATAAAAGTTAAACATTTATTAAGTATTTGGATAGCTGTGTTGTGCAAGTTTGTTGACATTATTACCTGGCGTAGGGGATGGTGTAACCTGGTATTATCCAAGTATGGATGCAAATCCATACCAGGCAAGCCAGCATCTGCTTGACCCATGTGGAAATGGTTTCGGTCACCATGAGCAATTGATTCAAACTAAAAAGGTTCTTGTTTGTGGTTGCATCTCTGATTTGATAGTTTAAACCACATACACGCAAAGAGAAACTATTTATAACACACATTCACAACATGTTAGTGGCATTTGGCCATTCAGGGCTCAAAATAGCACAGCAGCATGACCATTTGAAATAATTCAAATATATTGAGAAGCAAAGATGATATGCATAGAGACCGAATCATGAGAGTAACACGAGGAGCAGGTTGTGTTTTAATATTGATGAAGCATATACAACTTTCCAGCATCCACAAACGCTCCCATTGCCTGCTCTTGAAGTTGTGGTTTACTTTAGTTCCAAGTACTAACGTGAATATTGAGAGAGTGATCAGGGGTGGGTACTGTATATAGCAGATATGGCCTGTGTTTATGTGTGCAGAGGTGTGAAAAGCACCCAAAGGCATTATTTGAGTAGAAGTACAGGTACTTGTATATAAAATTACTCTGGTAAAAGTAAAAGTACTGATTCAACTTATGTACTCAAGTAAAAGTATAAACATACAGCCTCTAAAATGTACTGAGAAGTAAAAAGTTGTACATATGTTGTACATACGTACCAGCTGTTTTTGGGCAAAAGCTAACTGAACCTCGATAGGACGTGTTTTATTAATATAACAAAAATAGAATCTAAATAATTGTGTAATACTGTATATCCTGATATAGTTTTTACAATCGCTAGGACCTATGCTATGTAGCCCAACTGGATTCAATGTAGGCCTTACAAATGTCATGATTCCTTTCTCACAAACATAGCCATCACCATAACTATGTAGCATAATTAGGCTACATAGCCATCAACATATCACCATGACTATGTAGCCTATTTGGGCTACATAGTCATCACCATAACTATGTAGCCCAAATAGGCTACAGGCCAATTAGCATGTTTACATACTTTTTTCAAAACTGTTAAACTTTAATTCAAACCCTACTTTAACACTAAATACAAAAATTGCATAATATCTAAAAAACTGTAAAGGTGCTTTTATTGTCACATACATGTTGCGAAATTCATCCTCTGCATTTAACCCATCCTTCAAGGGAGCAGTGGGCAGCTACTGTGCAGCGCCCGGGGACCAACTCCAGATCACAGTCAGTGTCATTGGTCAGATAGCACTGCCTGGAGGGTGAACCTAACATGTTTTTAGTATTATTTTTTTTATATGTATTATTTAGAACAATTACACTAACTACAGCTGCTTCCCATTGTATCCTATTAGACATGCCAAAATATTATTGTGTATTGCCCAACAATGTGATGTGATGTATGAGAATATGTGGCTCAATGCATAAGATAGACTAGCATTGCTACTAAATCTGCAGATGGTGTATACATAATCGCCAGATTCGCCACTTATTTTTCCGTCTCTCGTTTTTAATAGTCTATTCAGTAAATGTGAATGAATTACAGTAGCCTATACTGTGGAGCTCACGGTTTCCATAATATGAACTGACCCGTTCATGTCTGTTTCACCCATTAGATTCATAGCCTATTACGTAAATTACGTAATAGGCTATGCACCAAAGCCTACAATGGATTTTTTTCTTTTTCTTTTGTATATGTCCAATCTCTTTAGGTTGAAATCAATATTGATGATATTAGTAAGGCGCAATTATACAAAATAAATAAACAATTCCTTTCACTTGTTTTCAAATGCATTAACACTAGTAACTAGCATGTAACTGGCCTGTTGTTTTATGTAATTAGTAGAAAGTACAGATATTTATGTTAAAATGTAAAGAGTAAAAGTTGAAAGTTGTCATAAAAATACATTCTTGAGTAAAGTACAGCTATCTGAAAAATCTATAGTAGAGTGCTTATTAAGTATTTGTACTTAGTTACTTCCAAAGCATGTGTGTGCCAGACCTTACTATAACCGGTGTGTGTGTGCAGGTACGTGTGCATACATGTGCTGATGCTCAAATGCCATTTTTATATGCCTGTATGACAATGGCAATCTATATTGATTATCAATTATCAAGGACAATCACATGAAGCTTCAAGGGGCTTAATTCTTGAGTTGTCTTGAGTAAATCTGCTGGTAAAATTCGATTCTGTGGACCATTCAAATCCACTTACAGTCTGTAGTTACTGTTCATCACCAATAATGGCATGAATATACCCTGTACCCCTAGAATGGTGTTCACCACGATTTGCATCGCCTAACTGCAGAAATACATTTTACTTCACAAAAGAATTGTTTCAATATGGTACTGTATCTTCACCAAAGTGTGATGTACCGTGTGTGATTGGAATGTGATCCGTTACTGTAATACGATTACCTCAATGTTGAGACCTCACAGTATGTAATGGTGAAATGGAGCACTTTTTTTCACTGCACCTGAATCTTATTTAGATTAATCTTAAATTATCAGTGCACAAATGTCTGAAGTCACCTTATATATGTCGTATAACATAGAAACTCATGTTTTATATCTGTTTTATACTGCTCAACTGCCAACTTGCACAGTAATGTATTCCAGAGACAAGTCCACACCATCTCATTAAATGGGTTTTGGAGAACAGAAGCAAATTACCTGGGTATCATTTTGATTTATTAAAATATATTGTCGCTGTTTTGTTTTTGCAAGCAGTGGTGTAGTGGTGGCTGTATAACGAAATCAACGGATAGAGGGGACACATTTTTACCAGTCCTGTGGTGTTGTTTTTCACCTCAGCCTGGCCTACATGTTTTTGAAGATACGTTTGTGCACGTCTAACCACGCACTCTCTCCCTTCTGGTGTCAGACTGACATGTTTAGGGCGTGGTATGGTGCCTGAGAACCGCCAAAAGGCATTGTGTGAGTGGAGGGTTGGTGCAGTTCGACTGGTTATGTTTTGATTCAGATCAGTGGATCATTAATGGATTTTCATTTTTGAAACTCATTCCTATAATGAAAGCCCTTACACCACCCCCTCTGTGTTACACAGTGTGATTACGCAAGTCTTTGTGTTTGACAGTAAAGATATCAAACGTCTGGGAATATTCTGTGGAAGAGCGTTTGGTCACATGTGGTGTGGATTTGGCCAGGCCTGCACTTGGCCATGTTCCCGTCATACCACATGCTGTGAGAACTTAGAGGAAAGAGAAACCTAGTGTGCAGCAAAAAATAAAGGACACTGTGCACACTAACAAATAAGACAGTTGTTTGTATTCAGTGTCGTATAAACATCCATCTGTAATTGCTTAAGGAAATTATATTCCTTCTCTTTATTCAATAAAAAAAATCTATTCAGCATCACAAAAGAGGAATATTTTTCTTTTATAACAAATAGTTCTGATTTTATTTCTTTAGGATTTCTGAGAAAAGCATTTTCAATGGAAAAACTGAGCTAATATACATTATATAGAGTGAGGTGCTATTCTGATAAATGCTGCCTTCTGTTTTTCAGTGTCATGCCAATATCTATTGTAAACAGCCCTTATCGTATGTCAAACCACCATGCAGCGGTGGTTTAGTAATCCGGATGTGTCCTTTTGTGGAGATAAATAGTTTTCCACCCAGTCATAGCATTCACTGTTGCTCAAAGCAGCCCAGCAAACCGGGATGGGGCAAACAACCCCTCCAGGGGATTGTGTTGAAAACGCATGGATGTCTCACAGTTTGACTGTTGGGCTATTGTGAAAGACACTTCCGATAAACTGATGGGTGCCCAGGTAGCGTTGGTCATAGAGGGATTACATGGCGTGGCACTGGGTGTAATAGAGGGGTGTCTTCCCGTGACACTGTGTGACGGGGGCGTCATCCATCGTCTGTGACCGCTGAGGGGGCCATGGAGAGGGTATGGAGCAGGTTGAGGGAGCTCTTTGATGGTCTCCACATATCCCTCTATGCTGTGTATAAGACACCGTGAGGCTCCGTCTAGAACGTCACCTTCTTGCATCTCATTGATTGTGGATAGCCTGTCCACTGTGGAGAGAAGGCTTTTGGGCTTCATTCTGCAAGGAGAGATTACATACAGTATAATGAAATGGTTCAGCCAGGGTTTACACTCTTTGAGTCACAACGTATTCTAAACAGTATTAATCAGAATTGAGTATTATAATAAGATAATATACTGCAAGGAGACAAACTGTTCCTTGAATTAATTTCAAGACAGGTTATAATTATGATTTACATTCGACAAATAGCAAATGGTATTAATTTCTGAAATTAAATGTTGCTTTTAATATTGGTTGACCCTCTCACCAAAATGTAGTTTAATTAGGTCAAATGAAATGACGGGGAAAAGTAATGTCACATTTACAAAAAATTTAATTAACTTTAAATTTATTTATATAATTATGTGTTTAGTTGATTGTTAAATTATAGTTAGAATTATTATATTAATTAATTATTATAATTATAGCATTTCCCCCCTGCTGAAGACCAACTCACCTGCAATGCGTCCTTGTATGTTTGTCTTGACTGTTGTTTGTTGTCCCTGAGGTCTCTGTCTTTCTATGTGATACCAATGGTCACTATTTTTCAACACCAGAGCGTATTCACCATTGTGCCAGCAATCTGTGGGGAAAAGCTTGTAACATGCCTTAAGCGGGAGTGGGAAGTTGTGTTTGTGAGCAGGTGGATTACTGAGGGCATTAGCAGAGATTAGGCCATACAAACTAAGTATAGCTACATGGAACGGCTGTGATCTGAAAGGAATACTGTGCTACTCTTTAAGTGGTCAATAGGTTGTGTGGGGTCAAAGAGACAGTTGTTACTTTTCACCTTTTATGCAGACCAGAATAGCCTATAGAGTTCCATGCATGTCAATGGGGCGGTCCATGGATTTCATCATACTGTACTATCAATCAATCAATCAATCTTTATTTATATAACACTTTTCATACAAATTCATGTAACACAAAGTGCTTCACACTACAACGTCAGTAAAAACAATACAAAATGAGTAAAA
>JAODUE010034579.1:0-14188 GCA_027564755.1 Amblyopsis hoosieri
CTTCTTGACCCCTCCTCCCCGATGACACATGATCTGGCGCCAGGTCGTGAACGACAGCATACTGTGATCGGTCTGTGCCATACGTGTAGTGTTGCCAGTCTCCCTGCCGCGACACGTCAAGAACTTATCGCACAATGTTCGTCTAGTCTGACATGGTAACAATTGTGAGAGACAAAAAAGTCGTGTAGTGGATACCCGGCATTAGCATCCAGGAAAAATAAATCAAAGATGTGCAAAGCTACTGTATAACTGTGAAGTTTATGAGACAGCATACACCTATTTATAATTCAGCTTACTCCAATGATAGCCAAGTGTGTGTCCTTATTGCACTTGATCTTCAAAAGGTTTTTGGTGTTTTTGGATAGTTTTTTGTTTTGTTTCTTTTGAAGCACTAATAATTCATGGATAGTCACCTGACCCCATGAGAAGCAGCCCTTGGTCCAAGATGATTAATATTATCATAAAAGATAGGAAAATGACATGAAAGGGTCTGTCCTTTTAGTGTAACCAAACTAATGAGCGGATCAAAACAACAAGAGCTGCGAGCGACTACATCAGTCAGGAGGGGGCTTGACGTTGAAGGACATTATCAAGGCCTGGTTGGGAGTATAAAACACACAGGGAGAGAAAGGGAGAGAGAGAGAGATAAAGAGAGAAGGGCAACACATTAGGGAAGCTGTAAGCTTGCACAGAGTAAACAAAATATTTTTTATTGATTTTGAATGGATAAATGCCACACAGCCTTGAGGCTGTTCATGCAAAGAGCTTTATTCTCTTCCCATTCATGTATGGCTCTTGATGATAGCATTTGTGTTTATGAGTTTTGAAGGCTGTCTTAATGACATTTGTGTCTATCCAAAACGTGGTGGCGCCATTTACGCTCAAATATATCTTTATTACAGTAAGCTATGTTACCCGGGAAACTGAGCAAACAAATCCAGAACCCAGGTCAGACATGTTCCATATAATCTATATTTTACAGTGATGTTTTATCCAAGGGGGACATGGCATGGACTCAACCAGACCCATTTTTTAAGGTCTTGAAAATAGGGAAATTAGAATACAAATTAGATGAGGCCCCCCAAGAAAACTATGAAGGATTGTTGAACATGAAAGAGGTAGTAAAAATGCAACAATGTCATGTGAGCAAATAATATTTAAAATAGTATTTTTTTATGTTGTGTTGTGTTGTTCAAGCTCAAGTGGTGTGACTAGCTTGCTAATTATACTAATAAAATAGTATCAGCAGAGAAAGATGTCCTTGCCCATTTTCAACCTAAACCTACATCCTTGGAATCAACATGATATGTCTTTATTTAAGGTATATGCAAATGACCACTATCATCTTATTTCAGGCAATACAAAGGCAAACGAAACGCCTCTAGTTTTCATTTCAACATAGGATGCAATAGAAGTTGTTAGCAAAATTATAAAGAATAGTAATTAAAACAATTCCCAAGACAGTGATCTATTACTAATTAGCACAATACTTTTTCACTCTAAAATAATGGCAGCCTTAACAGCTCTTGTTTAATTATACCCGCAGGCATTCAAGAGGTAGCACACATAATAACTCCAGACATTCTCATTCAATTTGGGCATTTGATTAAGGCAGACATTATTAGAACATTGTGACATTTTAAAGGCCAAATCATATTTGCCATTGTTTCCTGACCTCATAAGGAATTTAGTATAAGTATTATTACAAAACTCCCCATATGTGCATAATGCAAACTGACTACATAGATACATTTATCAGAAGCACACATTATCATCTTTTTTAATTTGAACAAAGATATGCTCATTTTATCTTTCAAATATTGTTCTAATTTGCCAACTAGTCTATCCCAAGTTAAGTAATATATGTAATAAATGCATGTTCATTAATGTGTAGCTATCTAGTATTTTTTATTTGTTTTTTGTCCAACAACATTGGAAGCATGCTCACTTTCAGTTTATCTTCTTCACCTCAGATCACTTTGCTGATTGAAATATCAAGAAAGCAGAGAGCAATAAGAGGTAAGTGATTAAACATGATAAGATGATAATGAACCATAGAGCTATATAGTAATGAACCAGACATCGTGGACATCATTGAAGTACAAGATGCACGATATCCTGTTGTTTTTTGTTTATTGATCAGTGATGGATGTGCACCTAATTACTAAAATAAATATTTATTTGTGTTTTTTATTCATGTGAATTGTAGGCCTATGCATTTGCCTAATGAAAAGAATTTGTATTACTTCACCAATGACATGCATGATATTATGTTGTTTTTGTTTGATCAGTGATGTACACCTAAAATAAATAAATATATAAATACATGCTTTATCTGTGTTTTTATTCATTTTGTTAATTTTATTAACTTGCCTTTTGAAGAAAATAAACATTCCTTCACCAATGACAAATGATGGCATTCATTATATTGTATCTCATAAAGTATAGTATGAAATACTCAGAGGGAAAGAATAAAACAACAGCAAATCCTGTATGTCTTTGTAAATGTACTCAGGCAAAATTGTTCTTTAGCCATAATGGCTCACATTAAACATACAAATGATACACTCTCTTATTTGCCAGATTATTGCTACTGTACAGTAATGAAGGAGCAAGTGAATACTATTACCATTTTTTGTATACATTGTTTTAAACTATATACATTTTTGAGCTGTCAAAAATGTGGGAATAACTTTTAGAGGCCTCTGAATTGGACCAGGCAATGACTTCAAGGCATTGGTCTATAGCAAGTGCTAGAATATAACTATTAGAACTAACCATTTGAAGAAATATTTAATTAAAGAGGTTACTAAACTTCATTGGCTGCCAGTTTATCTGAGATGTGATTTTAAGATTCTATTGAGCATTATATGGATTGGCACCCTCCTATTTATCTGACCTAGTGATACCATATGTTCCATTCTGAGCCTTACACTCACAAAATGCAGGCTTGCTATCCATCCCTAACGTTAAAAAGAAATCAGCAGGATTTAGAGCTTTCTCACATAGGGCCCCACTTTTATGGAATTCCCTACCAGCGGATGTTAGGGGTGCTTGTACTGTTTCAACCTTCAAAATCAAACTAAAAACCTATTTATACAGTGAGGCATTTAGTTAGCAACAGTAAATGTTCCCCTCTGCTTAGGGACCTAAATGGTTATACATTGGGCTCCTTTGTGTTGTTTTTGTGTTTCTGGCCCGTTTCTTTTTCTCGTTCTGAGTGTGGTGAATGGAAGATGATGTCGCGATCCTGTAGGCTGTGTGGATGGTGAGGCTCCGGCCCAGTGATGTCATCAGGGGAAGATGCTGCCTTGGTCAAGGACAGCGTGTCGATGGCGGTGTTCCCTGTGCTGGGAAGAGAACTGTGTGCAGAGCCAGTGGATGTTTGTTGGTCATCTCCTGCTCGGTGGGGAAGTGTCATCAAGAGGAGATGCTGACATGGTTCCGGACAATGTGTGGATGGCGGTGGCTACTGCTGCCGAGGCCATGTCTCCAATACAGACAAATGCTATGGTTGTTGAGCGGTGCTGGTCGTGACTAGAGCTAGGAGACTTGCTTGGACTCCAGTGGCTTCTGTCAGTGACACTTCCTCAGACATAGGACTCCTGTGGGGTCTGTTAATGCTACAATTGACAGATCACGCTTAATTAACTAACTTACAAAACACTTTAAATGTCTCTGATGTGTTAGGTTTTAAGTACTGCACAATGTGAAACATATTATTCAAAGTATTATTGCTAAATCTTGTTT
Organism: Amblyopsis hoosieri; assembly: GCA_027564755.1. Lineage (NCBI taxonomy): Eukaryota > Metazoa > Chordata > Actinopteri > Percopsiformes > Amblyopsidae > Amblyopsis > Amblyopsis hoosieri. The sequence continues at coordinate 3,751 of JAODUE010034579.1, forward strand.
GCCTATATCATCACCTATTGTTAACCGTCCTGGAGGGGTGGATTCCTTCCTCTGGTCCCTTCTAAAGGTTTCTTCCCTTTTTATCTTTCTTTTTTTGTAAAGGCTGTAAAGCCCTTTGAGACTGCAATGTGTTTAAGGGCTATATAAATGAACTTGACTTGACTGAAATGAATATAACTTGTAGTGAATCTGGTAGGCTATCTCTACATCCTGATAATGTTAGATATGCACCATGGTTTCATTCAGGTAGCTGCTTTCATACAGTTATATATTGATACTTTACAGTTTGTATACTATATATTTAATCATAATACATACATTTTGACTCTAGCAACAATGGATACTTATAAGTGAAACGCATAGGCAGACTTCTCAATCACGATTAGCTCTTTTCATTTCAATTAACCATGGTGTCCTCATATAGTCTAATATTTGCAGGGTTGGGAAGTAACTGATTACATGTAATGTTACTTGTAATCTGATTACAAAAAAAACTAACTGTAATCCATTAGTTACCAGCTAAAATAATGGAATCAAATTTGTTTATTTTTATTTTTTATTAGATGATTACTTCTAGGACTACTTTCAAATATAAAATGGAAGTTTGCATAAGAAAAGCGCATAAAACAATCTTATGTTCTCTTATTAACCTTTCATTCATGTAAATCAATAATTGAAATAAGGTCCTACCTCAATCATCCCCTGCACAACATAAACAAAATAGACAAATTTGGTGCGCCAATGCAATAAACTGCTTTGAATGGCATTTCAAAGAACATTGTTTAGGTGTGAAGTAATCTAAAAGTATTGGAAAGCAATTATTAGATGATGTTATTGAATGTAGGTAGGCCTATTCCAAAAATGACTGATTATCATTTTAGTCTGATAACTAGTAACTGTAACGGATTACATTAAAAAAGTAACCGATCCATCCCTGAATATTTGCGATTATTATAAGCATCAATATCGTTTCTCCCCTTTCTACCAAGGAACATTGGTCAAGAGAGGACACGGTAAGGCTCAGTTCAATGTAGAGGCATAAACAGCAGATAATCTTTCATATAACAACTTTCAGGAACACCCCCCACCTATCTGCACCTAGACAGCAATTTTAAATGTAAAAATTGGTGTGAATCAAAGTGTTTCTGATTCACAAAACCAGATGGTGGTGGATATTCAGCAAGAAAGCCAGCTGTGTCCTTACATCCTCTACCTTCGCAGTACATATATATGCTACTGTATGCTAATGCCGTAATATTAGCTTGAATTTCATGTCGTAACAATGTTGCTTGTTTCTGCGGAAATGTTTTATTGATATATATATATATATATATAATATTTTATATTCCTATTTTATATATATTTATATATATCTACTGTATGCTTCTATCTTAACATCTGATATTTAACAAAGTAGCATAATGAATCTTTGAGCCTTATGAAAAAAGTAGTTACTGATAACTGAGCATGTACAGTATATTTGTGGCACCATGTTAGGACTGAAAGTTAGTATATACATGTCTATTTTGTCAATATAATAAAGTGATTTGAGTATGAGAAAGTGGCAACAAGTGCTGATTGTCATAAGGATTTATTAAATAGTGAGATTAGAAAGCCTTAATTTTCTAATATATTCTGTACAGTATTGGGACATTATTTACATTTACAGAGTGAATACCTGCAATATGACATCATGTATTAAATGGTTCATGTAGCCTACTGAATTTCAGAAAGCCTTTCCACCCAAACAGCGTCATGACACCGGTCAACAGGGATAAAGATCAATCTATTGTCAAGTTGAAATGCATGCAAAGTCTCTTAACTCATGGCATTGAAAATCCTGATTAATTCCTGATTAAAGAAACATGCTTAAAAATGTTGAAAAATTCAAGTAGAAATCATCAAAACACTACAGTTAAAAAAAAACAACAACACCAGCTTCAATAATGTATATCCTCAATCTGCTCCCATATTATAGAAAAAATGTGGTTCAATGTGATTAGCAAAATTGTCAGTTGAGCTTGAAGAAATCAGCAGAACTGTAAAAGGAGAAGATATATTTAATGTATTCATATACTATACTGTACAAAAGGTAGCCTATAATGAACGCTTGATAAACACTACCATACACATCATATACAGAGAAGAAAAATAGACCTTACCTTCCACCTGTTCCCACATTCGTTGCACAGGACAAAAGTGGTCATGGGTTCATCAGCACTGCGGGTTTGCACCTAAAACACACAGGCAGGCTTCAAGCGGAACCCTTGTTTTCTCGGGATGCAACCAATCAATATTCATATAGGTTAAACTAGGCAGCACAGTGTCAGGATATGCTGTAGTAGTGTATGCTAGCACATGGAAAGGAGCTAAGTGTTACTATGGTAACAGACACTGCTACCTGCCTCAGTGCCATGGACATATCAACACTGATTTATGCAAAAAAAAATACAATAAAAAACAGCTTCTGAAATTTACAGAAAAAAAAAGAAAAAAGAAAAAAAAAAACGCCTCATATCATGTGCAGTTTCATCTTGTGACCAGAGGGGTCACACTTGTGTAGATTTCCTTGAAAGCTAAGCACAGTAACCGTCTAAAAATGGCTCCACATCTCATGTTTCACACTAAAATAAAGCACACCCCTACACTTTACCTCTTAATAGACAGGGAATAGCTGGAGATACAAATAATACTGAAAACCCCATAAGATAATGTTAAATTACGTATTTAAGGTTAAGGTTTGAAACCATGTCTTACTGAATTGAACATATGAGTCTTGGCGTGCAGAAACATGTACGAATGCCTGGCTTTATCACCTGATTGTAGGTGCAATTCTTCTTCCTGCACTTGCTGCACTGCAGCAGGTCTGTGGATGTACCCCCGGTTTTGGCCATTTGATGCTCCCTGATAGCCTCCTGGGTCAGGACGTTCCGCAGCTGTTTCAACTCATCACTGGCCATTTCCTGCAGGCAGACAGAGAGTTGGAAAGTGTGAAGTGTAGACGGTAGCGGGTTGGGAAAATGGTAGGTGTGTTTGGAAAAAGAGAAAGAGAGAGAGAACACAATGGGAGGTGATCTCCAGCTGATAATGAAGAGGTACCTCAGCCGTCATGGAAGCGATGCGACTCAGCTCAATGCCTCCCGCAAGCACATTTCTGCGCAGCCCAGGGTTTTTGGGGTCCTTTAAGTTACTGATGCGGCTACGCACCCTGTTCTTATACTTCATGTCGGTGGCCCTTATCTCCTGATAGATATGTGCAGCCAATCCAAAGTAGAGTTAAGGGAGAATTCATTTTGCTATTAATAAAATGAAGGGAACACACAACAGAAAGAGGCTGCATAAACAGAAGGATATGATCCTCGATCTCTGCTGCCATGCCGTCACAGTTGGTTCCAAATTCTTTGTAGTCATCTGCAGTATGAGGAATAGAAACCAGTGTTAACAGATGTTTTGGTTTGACTGCACGCCTGACTGCTGAGCAGCCACATTCCTCTCTACACCTTTATATCTGAAACACAACATAGAGAAGGGTTTGAGCCTATTTGTGTTGTCAGGAGAGCAGTAGCCTCAGCCTCTTCCGTCCATTAGCACTACGACACACACATATGCAACTCTATGCTGAACGTCTGAGGCATAGACCCCTGTAAGCTTTCCGAAATTGAGGAGGTTTTCATTGGCTGTTAGCATGGTCACTCACAAAGTCTGTATCTGTAATTCTGGTGTGATGGTATTGCAGTAGCCTGCTGTATTTACTAATTTCATTACATATTTTAAGCACTAACATTAGCCTACTTATCTAACCGAACAATATCGGAAAACAGCCAGACAGTCCAGACTTTGTCATTGAGTTACGTAGTTGGTTGATGTGCCACAATAGTGTCCCCTTAACAGTGAACGGAGTGCCACTGGTGTAGATTGTTAAGTGTCAGTTCTGCACCAAAAGGGAAATCTAAGGCTCACTGTCTGTGCGCAGGGCAGCAGTCAACATCACAATGCACTTGTCTCTGACGGAGTCCCCTGTAGCCAGGTGTGGTGAGATCGGACCCCCGGGAGAGCCAAACGTGGGTGAGACTGGGCTTGTTGGGGTAGGGGGGGTTTTAGGGGTGTCTGCTTTCCCTCTCCTGCAGCAAAACAACCACGAAATCAGGATAGTGTACAGATGACTGACACGCACGCATCCACGAGATGAGTAAAGCAGCCAATAGTCCCTGAGGAGCTCAACAGCAAATATGATTATATGTATTTTAAATGTAAAGTATATTGGCTTGCATGATGTGTCCAATTAATCTGACACATAAGGGTGTTTAGAGGTATGACCTCTGATGTTCGCATAGAGACCCTGTCACAACAAGTCCTGTAAATATGTCAACGTATGCTCCAAGGGATACAGATCCTACGGAATATAGATGCTCTCCCCTACAAGAGACGTTTATGATTCACAAGAATTATTGAATGAATTTCACTAGTGAATTATTACATTCTACAATTATATGTTGTAGATTGTGACTGTCAAGCTTACATTTCCAGTTTAGCCCATGGTTGTTGTTAGCTTTATTGTTAGCATACCTTTCAGCAGTGTCAATTGAGGGCTTTCTCTGTGGAGGATGAGAGGCTTTGGACTGAGACTCTCTCCTGGATGTCAAAGTAAAAAAGTTGTCTTAATGCATGCTTGCTTTTATTGAAAAGCATTCCGTACATTTTTGGTTTGGTGTGAATAGGAGGGTTTGTGCTGGGAAAACATGCAAACAACAGGCAGTCCGAAACCAAATATTATTTTAACTGCATAGAAACATCCAAGCTACAAACCTATAACAGTATTGTTATAGGATATGTTAATATGTCTCTGTTTTATTTACCTTTCACCTGTAAGCTTCTTTGCTGGAGGTGAGTGACTTTTCTTGCTATCAGTGGACTCCCTCCTAGTCCAAGATATTTATCTTTTAGCATAACATTTGAATATGATTGCTTTATTCTATGATCATAACAAATGGGGTTACCTGCCAGATTTGTAATCAGTTGAAGGGCGTTTCACAGGATGGCTCGGCTGGGAATCACTGGAATCCTGGCTGTAACAGAAAACTACTATTTTTAGATTATAGTGTTTAATAACTCAAAGGGGACACGTTTGAAGTTATTAGTCATATTAAACCATTTATCAAGTTACATTTTTGTTAAAGGCCAATCTTAGCATGCTTTATCACACTGTTCCTGCACACCTGTTTTTGTCTTTCTTGAGGTCCAGTATGGGCTTTTTTTGAGCCACTGGTTTAGATTCAGACGATTCTTTCCTAAAAAATAAAGAAATAGAAATCCATATACATGAACATAATCAAGCCATACTGTACATGTAGAATCATGGAAGATACTAGGGGTTGAAGGTTCAAGCTACAACTCAACATGCATTTTCACTGGCCAACCTTTGGTTCTTGGCTTCCATCAAATGTTTTTTAAATACTTTGCTCTCTGTCGAGTCTTTCCTAGAAAAATAAAACATTTTTTAACCAGATGTGTCATGATATATGATACTATGGTATTGTATATCTTTTTTTCATTATCTATTTAATTAATTATTTTATTCTTGTATTTGATATGTATGACACAGTATAATGAATGCATCATTATATACATTAGTTGATCCCTAAATGTTTTCTCAATTATTCATAGTGGCAAAACAGAGAATGCTGATGTTTGTCATTTATTCATTTAAAATAATGATATTTTTTAAATGTCTGCTAATACAATCATCAAATAGTACAGGCAGATATTAAACAGTTATTGTCCACAAGGCAGGCTCCAGAGAATGAGTCAATGAGCACTGGTTTTTCAAAAGGATGATATACAGATTTCCGAACCTGTCTTTCTTCACCTGGTCTGATGTCCGCTTCACTGAAGCAGGCTTGGAATCGGACAACTCAATTCTGGCACCGCAACCAAAAACAAAACAACAAAAAAAGCAAAAATATTTAAAAAACGCTATAAAGCCTGAGAACTCCAAAGTGAAATGATAAGAGTTCCTCTCCGAATAGCCAGATAACATGTTAACGCTACTGACTTCACATCTGAGCCTGACTTCTTCTTCGCGTTGACCGAGGGACGTTTCATTGGTGGAGGCGGGTGGAGGTGAAACGGAAGAGGAGGCTGAGGAGCGTTTGGGTCTGGAGGGTCTTTTCTAAACGAAGCACACCTTGTATTGGTGATTATCAGCAATAGAATAGTAGTAACCAAGACATGCAGTTGTCCATGTGTGTAAACATGCGGTTCCTGACCGTGGTGGAGGAGGATGAAGGTGAAGAGGAAGAGAAGCAAATGGAGCATTCGGGTCAGGTGGGACTTTCCTGCATATAAAATGATCAGACTCCATTCAAACAAACCCTGCCTTAAGGTCCTATACAATATTGTATATGTTAATATAGCAGCAAACCACTATTTTCAATGTAAAGATATAGCGGCATAATTGTGTCCTGAACAGAGGACTTCCTCACATTTCACTTGCTGTGTGTTGTGACCTGAGCTCATTTGCTCTTTGTGTACGTAGCCGGGACAAACCTGTGTGTTTTAGTGTGTGTGGCCCATGAAGCGTTTGCTTTTAGTTTGAGATCCTGGTGTGCTTAGTGTGACATCTAGTGGCAGACAATCATATATAGTTCCTATTATTGGTTATAGTTTCTTCTCCCCTGTGAGCTGAGCATTCGGTTTCATGTTCACGTTTAAAGCATATATTTTCACACAAGCTAATTTGTTTGGCTATCTGATTGGAAGTGTTATGCTTGTTCGTAAGTATGATGATTTGTTACAATCCACATTTCAAATTCAGTCCAGTCCTTTCATGTCCCTTTAGACCACAAAACTGGAAAAACCTGAATTTCACGAAAGGGAACTTTAAGACAGACATTTCCATTCAATGGGTAACTAACATGACCTTCATAACTGTTTTCCTGACCTCTCTTTCTTCACTTCCAGTGAAAGGCGTCTAGCTGGAGGAGAAGAAGGCATGGGAGCGTGTGGAGGAGGACGAGACGAAGACTCCTTGACTTCCTTCCTGAACATATCACAACGCAGGGCGTCAAAATAGAGTGTTGTACGTACTGCAGGCAGCATGCCGTACCTTTCACCATTTCAAACCCCCCAAATCAGACCGACACGAGAGGTGAATGACCCCTTCACACCATGCACTATATGCACCGCAGTGCTTATTCTCACACCCGCTATGACAATAAATACACACGGTCAAAAGGTCAAAACCCATGCAATGCACAATAAGCGTCCAATCCACAGCCGCCAATGCACTCTTCACAACAGGTGCCCATGCATCCTGACCTGTCTAGTTTCACATTCACGGTAGGACGTCTGACTGGGAGAGGTCTGACTGGGAGAGGGGCGCGAGCTCTCCGTGGCGGGGAAGGATACCGACTGGGATACAGAATGCTGCTGTCCAAAACTCCTCTCCTGATGGTAAGAGGTCGATAGGTGTAAAGCCAAGCTCAGCAGGGTCTTTTTGTAAGAGAAGAATGGCTCTTCTTTTGGCCAACCTCCTTCTTACCTTTCAAACACGGGTTTGTCAACAGGTTTGTCTTTTGGGAAATCACACAAAGGCCGCTGTTGGGGCCCATTTGACATTCTCTGAGTTCCTGAGGATATTTTTCTCTTGATGTCCTTTGCCTGTCTTTCCTGTTTGATGTTGTTTTCATGTCGGTGCTTTTTAGGGTCCTCTCGGTGTCTATCCTTTTTGAGTTTGTCTATGCATCTTACTTTCTTTGGTTCTTCTAAAGCATTTTCTTTTTTCAACTCGTGCGCATGTTTTTCAGTTAAGAGGTTTTGTAGATGCGTCGGTTTATTCTGGTCTTCTGCTTTTTTGTGTTCTGAAAGCTTTTCATTTCTGTTTTCTGGTGGATGTTTGTCATTTTTTGGAGTCTTCCCGGGATGTGTTTCATTTACACCGTCACCTGTGTTTCTCTCTTTTCTTTCGTCAATTCTCTTTGTGGTTTTGTGCTCCTCATTATGTTTTTCGTCTTTGTAATTATCTCTATGTTTCTTTTCATGTGAGTCATGTTTCAGTTCACTGTCCAGTGTCCTGTGACTAACAAAACAAAGAATGTCTTGTTTTTGCTCAAAGGCAAGGCACAAAAATAAAACACTTACCGGTTTCATTTGCGACTGCACCTTACATAAGGATGCAGGCTTACTTCAAAATGAAAATGCATTCATTCCAGACATAAAGTGTGAATGTGCGTGTGTGTTTGTGTTCGCGCACACTGGTGCACGTGTGTGTGTGTGTGTGTGTGTGTGTGTGTCATAAACACTCACCTGCTGTGTCTCTCAGATTGAGATAGGTTTAGGGACAACTGTGTCTCGCTAGAATCTAAGCCGTTCTTCATTTCTGGACATTTTTCATTCTGAGAATGGCCAGAGTCTGTTCAAGGGGCATCCAGTGAGTCAGGTATTATTCAATTCAATAAATATGTGTTCAAATGTAATAAACTGCAGCTGTGAGCTTGCAGAGAGGGTAATGACTGAGTCACATACCCAGAAGTCTTTTCCAGTCTTTAATAAGAACCTTTGCCAAAGCAATGACCTCCTCATCTGTGCAGTGTTTTCTGATGCCATTCACAGACATACCAATTCTTGTTTCCTGGAGAAAAAATAAATTAATAAATAACATAATAATAATGATAATATGGATTCTAGTCTATTCAAAAGATTGCTCTGATTTCTGCATTTTGATTTACGGATATAAACATGAAAACAATCAGTTTAATGACCAGAAAATACCTGAAGAAGTTTAAGCGTCATATTGAAATTCTTCAGTTCTGTCAGCAGGTCCAAAGCTCCTTCCTATACACACACACAAAATCAATAACAGCTTATGTCTACATCAAAGAACCTCTATTTTAATGTGTGTGTGGCCCTAATTATAGGAACAACACACTTTATATGGTCGTAGTTAAAACATTTACTGGATTCAGAGGGCGAATGTAGGCTAGCCTCCAATAGGCTGTAAATCTGCAGACCCAATGCTGGTGAATGTTAGTAGCGACCTTGCTGCCGCCAAATAATCAGCCCACACTATTTACAGTAGGCATACGTAACACTATGGACTGGAGTCAGTCGAGAACAAACATGTCAATCAGCTCAACACAAACCAACAGCATGTAAGTTCATGTTCAATTGTATGTGTTGCTCACAAACCCCTGCGAGGGAGGGAAATATGTGCAATAGTGCCAAACACCTGTTGAACATTTGCAAAAGTAACCATGCGTGCCTGCTGGCTACAACCCTAGCTTTTATGGTTCATGACACAGTTTGAATATCGTAAAATATGCAAAAGCAAAATGTAGCGTAGTTAAATAGTTTGCCGTTGAAAAGACGGGCCTACTGTACTAGACCGCACGCGGAGACACACGACCTGTGGGTGTCAAAATAGACTCACCGTGGTATTTCTAGACACCATCTTGTCTAGTTTTTTTGCAATCCGGATAAGGTCTTCCTCTCGCGTCATCACGGCATTAAATATTTCGTATGCACTGTTTATTACACATATATATTTTTACATATATACGAATTTCTGATCCCATGTAGGCCTACAGTATATAACTTCACGCACGGCGCAGATCATTCTGCGAAGGGGCGTGTCCTGTGGGTCTCAAGGAATGGGACAGTTGTGTACCAGTTGACCACCTAACGTGCATGACACATGACCACCAAATATAGCTGTTGTGTGAGACACACACACGCCGCGCCGCTTAGGTACTTCATTGTACTAACTCACTACAAAAAAAAATCTGTTTGTTGCTTTTTGTATTATTTTGTAGGCTATTAGTTTTACTAAATCGTTTTTCTGGTGGCGCTTGGTGATGTTTGCTTTCGTTTGCTTCCAACCCAATAACAGATAATGAAAATATCTCGAAATTGAAAGCAACGCCCTGCAGTGCGCACTTGAATTGAACCTTTGAACACTCGCACCCGTCTGCGGCCACTGGCCATAACCAATTCCGCAAGGCTGCTGTGCCCAGCGCGATTTAGATTAGCTCAATTGTTTATTGTTTTGAACAAGTGTGTTTGTTTGTTTATTTATTAATGTATTTGTTGTTTTGTAGAAATATGTTTTAGTTTTGTTCCGGTTTAGGAGTGTCGACATTAATACCCTGTGTTTGTAGTTCCTTACCACCAGAGGGTACTGTTGTAGTGCCTCAGACCCCCCTCAGACCCATAGAGTTCACCCATGCTGTATGTTTTTACTGTGTTGTGGGTAGGGGTGTTCGATATAACCAAAATGTCATATCCCGATATAGATTATTTTATATCACGATAACGATACATATCACGATATAGGACATTTTGTAAATTACTCCCGTCGCGGGGGGGGGGGGGGGGGGGGGGGGCGGGGCGGGGGGGCGGGGGGGGCGGGGGGGGGGGGGGGGGGAGGGACGGGGGGGGGGGG
>JAODUE010034590.1:0-20717 GCA_027564755.1 Amblyopsis hoosieri
CCCCCCCCCCACACACACACACACACAGGCACTCTCAATGTATGGGAATCTGCTACACTGCAACTCACACAGTTGGTTTTGAGTGCTGGTTGAGGAGTGTTGTCCTGTGTAGGGGGGCCACTGTTTGTGCACACGTGTTTGCCAGTGCATGCATTGGTATAGGTCCTGGGTCAGGCCTGGGTGGCTCAAGCCATCTGGTTGTTAGAGGAGCGTTTCAGCTCTAGTGTCACTAATGAGAGCTAGCCACAAGTTGTCCCACAGTCCCCAGCAACTAGTGGTTCCGCACTCCAGACAAATGGCGCCCAAGGCATGGGATCAGAGGATCTCAAAGGGCATCCTCAGGATGGAAGCTGTAAATCTGACCTCAGAACCCTGGTTAGACCATGTGCTTCTCAGTGTACAGAGCGGCTGTGCAGCTCAGTTAGAAAGCACAAAGTGGACGCGGTGAAATGTTTTGATGATCCACCAGCAAAACAAGAATCAATATGACCGTATAAGTGATGTTCTCCCAAAACCATATACACACCGTTGCTATAACGTGGATATAGAGTTACTAGGCTACAGGAAGGCAAAATGATATGAAAAGACAGTGGGGGAATTAAATAATATTAATATTCCCAGAGGAGAGATAAGAAAAAGGAAATGTCACTCCCTTTTCTCTTACCATCGACTTTCCAACTCTATTTACTCTTATTTGACACAGAGCTCCCCATTAACCGTTAACATCTGGTTAAACAAGCCAATTATTTTGGGGATTTTAAATGAACAGAGAGACATGTGGGGGAGAGTGCAAAAGATTTTAGCGGGAACATTTGATTTTAGCACTAGGATGCAATGTTGTCCAGTCTTAAAGGAATTATAAATGTTTCTGTTTGACAACATTTACATAATTTAGCAGTCACCTTTGTCCAAAGCAACTACAATAAGTATATTTGTTAACAAATTGTCAGGAGCTAACGCTAGGAGCTAATGAAATTAACTAAACACTGCTTTTCTCCTAATCTGAGATCCATTGACCCCATTCAGTGCAACCAGAAAGTCATACAACACCATTGTTCTTCTAAATATTAATAGTCACACATTCTGGATTTGACTTGGGATGAACACCGACATAGTAATAGTATACTTCAGTTTGACTGAAGGAAAATATTTCAATGTTCATGTGTGTATATCCTACCTATTACTATAACGTCATAGTATACATTAATATAGCCGCAAACTACAAATTACTACAATTATGTAGTAATTGTGTCCTAAGCAGTGTTGGGCAGTAACTAGTTACTATAGTGTAATATTTTTTATTTTTCCAGTAACTAAATTAGTATTGTAACTAATTACTATTTCCAAAACAGTAATAATTTTACATTTACTAATCCAAGTAATGCTGCCTATCTGTGTTACAAGAATGAAATGTCTGGTCTTAGCATTCTTAGGGTAGGCTAATTGAACCGACCTGTCCAATCATCTGGTTTGAGAGGCTGCAATGTTGTCACTTGTTGACTCCTTAGGTTAATGATTGTTCCAATAAAGAGCTGGCTGCACTGGTTGTCATTTTCAGAAGGGGCGAGACAGGGTAGTGATTGTGAAAGTAATGTAACTAGTAATGTAACTAATAACTTTTAATACCCAATAATACGTAAAGTAATATATTTTTTTTTTTGATGGAGTAATAAAGTAACTCATTACAATTCCTGAGTAACTTGCCCAACACTGGTCCTGAGCAGAGAATGATGTCATCCTCCTTCTGTATGTGTTGTAATCAAGCCACTTCACAGCCAGGCTATGAGCCGTGTGTGTGTGAAGGATTGTTTTGGTCTGAGATGCTGGTAGTATGAGCCACTCTACACTTTACTTTACTTTTTAAGAGCCACTTTACATCTGTTAGTTACAGTACAGTATACTGCACATTCTGCATATATTCATCATTCAACTGGACATCTTTAGCTTAGCTCTGCCCAACTATATGCTCTCAACTAAATTTTAGCTAAGATTGCAGTCTGGAAAACCTGTTTGCTTTAGCGTTCGCACACCTGTTCACACAAACATGGTGGTGGCTAAGTGTGATGACGTTGATTTCAAGTGTGTGTTTCAAATTGGTGGTAGAGCAAGATGACGCGATATAAACAATTGAACACAGATTAAAGTCTGTCCGATCATTTCAAAATTAACCAGAGGTCTACGCCCAGTAGGAGGCAATGACTGCGAACACTTCCCAATGGAGCGTGTCACCCTATTGACGTAGTGAATTTTGGGTCTGGTTTCATCAGGCTAGAACTTCTTTGCAATGTATAATCAGCCATCTTGGGCTCACATTAATGATGTCCATTTGGTGACCATAAGCAGTTAATATGTCCGACTGACTCAAGCATGCTCAGCAGACAGTGCCAACCGAGTGCTCAACGAGTGAGACATCATGGAGCCTAGCCTACAGCTGCTATAAGATGGGGAATCTGAGCAACCAGCATATGCTACAAACTACCCAGACTGTATAGCGCAGGCCTGAGGCTACTAGAGGACAATAGAGAAACATTCTTCAGAGTGGAGTCGATGGAGTAATGTTCCAGCAAGCCCAGGTCCACTGGCTGCTGAGTTCTAGGTGTAGTCAGCGAGGCTGGTGAAAGCTTTTTGACATTTGAACTGGATCAAAACACAAGCACCTCTTCCTTCAGTGTCATATGGGTGCTCCTTCTGAAAGATCAGCTAGTGGATCGTGATGAGAAAAAGTAAGTGAATTTGACCTAATGTGTATTAGCATACATTCGCTGCCATCACCTTTAAGGAACTTCAGTGGTCTTTCTTGTGTGTTTGTTTAAATGAAATATTTCAACCAGTATTTATTACCACAACGCCACATCTGCTTGCTTCTGCATGCCACAGCTTGCTCAGCCTCACCCCCGTGGTCTAGCAGGGTAGGTTGGCTTTAGTTCTGTAAGCATCACCACTCTTGGGCAACCCGAATGTAGTATGAGCAAAAGAGACCAGTCTGACTCACCCTGAACTGTCGGGAAACAATGCACGGTTCCACATGTCATGTCCACGCTACATTTCAGTGAAGAATCTGATAGAATCAGATAACATTATTAAGAATTTCACAATTTCTCTTTCGGCACATTTCTATTTCCAAGAAACCATATTCTCACCACACAACCCCTGTTAAATATTATGGTCTGAAGCTAAGACATTATGTTTACAATTGTAGTATTGTCTGGGCATGTCGTTGATTTAACTTTTTTTTCCTTTTAATTGTAAAATACAATGTAGCATTGAGAAAACACACCCCAATGAACATGGGGTTAGCTAACCTCATCAGTTTATTAGTGATAAAGATAGAATACAACATATGGTAAGGTAAAATTGGCCCCAGGGCAGTATATGATACAGTTGAGTGCTCTGATAAAAGAGCTTGACATATTTAAACGGCGTTCTCACATCAATGGATAACCTGTATAATAAACTGTATATGTTAGCATTTTGGTCCAAATCAGCCTAATCTGTGTTGGGAAGACCATATCTTAATTGTAAACATGTGGGAGAGGGGGAAGGGTTCCCAGTAAAATGCCTGTACATATAGGAGCATGGGCAGGGCCTGTGGGAAAACACCTAGGAGCTGGGAAGAGATCCGCTCCATTTGGCTCGAGTCGACCCCATGCGGACACAAAGACCCTACTGCGTCTGGTAATTATTCTGTCAAGACCTGTATTTCTGACAGCTGTCTTTCTACATTCGTATAGGCATAACACTTGATTATGGTCAGTGACAGCTAACATGGTCCTTCTGTCATCACGGGATATGGGAAGGGGAGCCTCTGCTATGTATTTCAACATGGTATGTCTCTGAAGCACCTGGAGAAGTTCATCCAATTTCTATAGCTGTATATACCTGCAGCTGTATTCATGTTATAATAATACTATCAAGAATGTATCATTGGACTCTATTAACAACTTAATCTTATTTAGCACTGGATCTAAATCTGGAATTGTGGCAGATCGCAACCCCATTTAATGTTATCCCTTAAGGACTGCTGTGCTCTTTGTGAAGTGTATGATTTAAGCGCATTACTTACTTGTGGAGTAGTACATTGGGTGGCAAGATGTCTGAGATAAACATGGCAGATTTTGTCAATTTTGTAGGCTTTACCACGTCGTATCCTGTAACATTGATCACGTTCCCAAGACGTGTGAGGGTGCCAGCGTCCTAAAGAGGAACTTCCTCTAATATACGGTGGTTAGGTCGACTTGTAAAATAACTAATTCTTAAGGCACTTCTATAGATGTTTTAGCTACACCACTTCCTCTCTCTGTGGAAGATGAGTCATGTGACATGAATGTATGTGTTTAGTCACCACAGTGAATGTAAACCACTCAGCCTCTCTGTAATTGGACCCAGATGAAAATGTTTTAGAAATGCTGCATACTATACAGCTCCCAAAATGTTCCCTAAATGGTATTTCTTTGTCTCCCACACACTCACGTGGCCTATTAGGTTCCAACGGTCACTATAACAGGTGGCTAGATAAGCTAGCACAAAGGCTTTTCAGATCCCCATTGCTCTACCAAGCCTTATAACTGTAGGTTAATCAGTAATGTCCATTCTTTTACAGTAAAAGCATTCTGGTTTTATAAGGAGAGTCTAGTTTCCCTGCCTCCTCCATGTATGTCTCATATACCAGATCAAAAAGAACTGTACACGTCCACACAAGTATTACTATAAGAATTCATGCCAGCTCCGATATATGCAGACACATGTACACCCTAAACCCAAAAGTCAAACCATGTTTTGAGCTGTGACTAACACACTCACCAGCATTCAGGCAGGGCTTTTCATGCTGGCCCATTGGGTCTGAGCTTGGTGTCATCATCCAACTGATCCCTGGGCACAGGACTTTTTCAAACACCCAGCAGGGTCACTTTACCACTACAATACCACACTTTGAAACTCTTACACAAGGATACCCTAAGCTGAATTGCTGTAAGCTCATCATTGCACTGTTGGATGAGTGAAGTATTCCTATCTTTTGTCCACTGACAGGTAGACGATGACTTAAAATGCAATAGAATGCCTTGTGAAAGCACACTTTCTCTCTTGTATTTGAGTGTTTTGTGTTTGGATTTGCCCATTTGAGGGAGAGAGAAAACTGATGGAACGATAGCATTGTGTTGGTGTGTGTGCGTGCGTGTGTGTGCGTGTGCGTTTGCATCATAGTCATGTGGGCACAGCTTCACATCTGAATAAAGGCAAGCTTGTGATGAGAAAATGTCTGTACATCCTACACTACGTTATTACTGCAGGGTCTAACAGTTTGTATTGGCCCTTCCTCTCATGATAAAAAATATCAATAAAATGCACTGTACTGTATTATTTTACATGAGAAATATCAGTATGCAGAAGGGTTACTGACAACACAAGCCACCACAAACATTTGAACTGAAAACATCAAAACAAGACAATCAAACGGGAATCTCTCTTTCTCTCTCAGCCAAACCCAACTGCCCTGTTTCACCTATCAGCGCATGTAAAAAATACTGCTGCTTATAGGCTACATGTGACCCAGCTCTCATCAGGCAGTGTATCCTCCATGGTACATGGCTGTTGGTTCAATTTGTGAATTTTTTTTCTTTTATATATATATTTCTTGTCCTTGTTGTTATCTTCAGACTCCATTCAATAATTCACAGGCATATCTGTATGGGTTGGACCACTGGGTGCTGTATTTTTAGCTAGCTCTAGGCTTTATGTAAGGCTCTTTATATAATCACAGTGTTTAATGGCACATTTGCCTGTTAAACCTCTTTCCTGATGATCAGATATAGCAGAGGAGAGGGCTCAAATGCTGAAGGCACCAAAAGCACACTAATGTGCAAGCATGCAGACATTCTGTGCTCACACACGCAGGGCCTGGGGTTTCACTGAGTGTTGTACAAGAGTCTGATTAACGCGTGTAGAGAAAGCCCCAGAGATACATCGCCTTATCTTCGATTTGATCATTCACTGGATGTGATCAGAAGCCATGCACACAGAATGATCACAGTCTTGTCACAGTTGTCATAGGTTACATAGACATATTCATTTAAGATTTTATGCATAGGCCAGTGGTCTGCAACCTTTACTATCAAAAGAGCCATTTGTGCCCAAAACATTTGATATTTATTTGTCTGGACCCGCAGAAAATATTATACTAAGTTAGCCTATCAACATTATACCTAAATGAGAATGAATTCCGGTCTTCCCAGGGCTTTGGGGAGTGTTTTGCCGGGACAGTGAAATGTTAGGGGGTTGCGGGGACATGCTCCCCTACAAAGATATCTTTAAAATAAAGGGTTAGCCTATGCCCAACTACTGTGCACTCACAATGTTAAATGAACTAGATCCATTTGGATACTGGTGAAATCAGAGGACACTGGCTGTCAATATAAAATATAATTTGATATTATATTTTGTGGGGGGACAAAACCTAGATTAAGTTCTATATGATGTTTGACAAAGCCCCAGGGAGCCGCATGTTGCAGACCTCTGGACTATAGGCTAATGATAATCATGAATATTTGGATATCTCCATAAATTGTAAGTAATTTATTCACATTGTTCACATGTTCTGTAAGCACCAATCAAACTATTTGTATATTTTATGTGTATAAAGTGATTCATATTCATATAATGTGATTTTGCATCAAACAGTTATAATATAAGTCTTTGTCTACACACATGTAAAATCATAATTTCCTGCATTCATCCAGCTATAGGATATATCAACACCAAGCATTCTGCAACTTGGTTGAAGACTGAACGGATTTATCTTTGCTCTGCCTCTCTGTGAAAGGGGCTGTTCTGTTTGTAGCCATCAGTCCCTAGCGGTGTCTTACCCAGAGCTAAATGGCACAGAGTCACACACTGTCCTTTAGCTCCAGCCACACATTCTGATTGGTTGGCTGGAGCTCACTATAACCATGATGTTGTCTGTTGCTCATCCAAGCCTCTGTAACAGCAGTGATCATTTAGAGATGACCATCTAAACAAAAAATTAACTCTGGGTTTATTTATTTGATGTAGCATTACCCGTAACTACAGCAGCAGAAACAAAAGCAAATTAGTTGAGCATCTTAAATGAGTTGTGCTTTTTCTTTTAATGTAATAATATATTAATTTAGTAATAATGTGATTGCTAAACTGTTTACTTTTACACACAGATCTACATCCAGTAAAGCCCAAACAAGTGTTTTTCCTATTTCCTTGTTGTGGAGTGGGTGTTGTGGCCTCTCTCTTTATAACGTGGAGAGACCAACACCACTGACATACAGATGGTATCTTGCTTTAATTGAAAAGAAGATTAACTCTTGACTTGCCGAAGCGGACGGTCGGTGTGCGGTTATACACGCGATACCGGCACGCCTCTCATTTGCTTGCTATTCTACAGACGGAGGTGGAAATACTGAGCATTATCTCAAGGCGGAGTTGTTTTCGCAGCGCAGGTCAGGTCAGCAGGTCCGCTGAGCCAGAACAACAGTGGTGGCTGAAGTGTACTCTGAAAACAAACCTGAACTCTTCCCGGCACAAGGGACGTTTATTTATCTGTGCTGCTCTGGCCTGCCCCACACAGTCACGCTACGTACTTCATATATTAGCCATGGATAAACAACACTGGCTCTGACAGCGCTCCATGCCTGGCCCGTAGATGCATGTGAGCCGTGCGCTTTACGCATGTATGTGTGTTGGAAGATGGTACAGTAAGGCTACGGCGGAGCGACGCTGCCCGGAGCGGTCCCTGAAAAGATACGCTGCTTTCTCCAGTGATTGATCCCTCTCCGTCTCCATTGCCAGACCCTGAATCTGTGTTCATTCTTTTACTATACAAAACACAACGTGTCTCCCTCAGCCTGCTTGGCTCCTGCTTGCTTTGTGTTCCTGCAGGGACTTGTAGGGACGCCTGGTGATAAATCACCAGTGTACAGTAGCTCCTCATGTATTGATCTTGCTCACATCACTCAGCACAAGTGGACTGTAAGTGATGCTAACTCAAGGACACCACATATCTTCTGTTTGAACTGTGTGTGCGTGTGTGCGTGTGTGTGTGTGTGTGTGTGCGTGTGTGTGTGTGTGTGTGCGTGTCTAGCCAGACACAATATTCTCTGGGATATTTAAACTGATCACTGATGACATAATTAAAATATAGTGTAGTGTAGAAATCTGTTATATGACTACTGTATGTGTGCTTCTACCAATCTCTCTCTCTCTCTCTCGCTCTCTCTCTCTCTTTCATCCCTGCCCAGATGTCTGTAAATAATGCCTTGGCACAGGAAAAGAATCACTGACAAAGCATATATCCAACAGAGGTAAAGAAAACACACACACACACACACACACACACACACAGCTAAAGAAATACAAGTGCAATCAAATCACAGAGGAGAAGCCTGGCTGGGATGTGCTGTTGTGGCGAGGTTATAATTTACAATGGTTCTATGGGTCGAATTCAAATGAGCTAAAGATTGTTTATCAACCTGCACTGTTTACTGTAATAACTGTACCTTAAAGGCAGGGTTAGCCATCCTCAAAATGCTTGCTAACTTCAAGCTCAAATCAAAACCCCACACACTGAAACGTATTGTGA
Organism: Amblyopsis hoosieri; assembly: GCA_027564755.1. NCBI lineage: Eukaryota > Metazoa > Chordata > Actinopteri > Percopsiformes > Amblyopsidae > Amblyopsis > Amblyopsis hoosieri. Next base: position 8,606 of record JAODUE010034590.1, read on the forward strand.
AGCCAAGAGGCTTTGTTGTGACAGTTGTTCACCACTTTGTTTATGCTCCTATACAGAGCCAGAGCTGTGTAGGAGTACCAGACTTTATTTTCGAGCATGCACAGTTACAATTAGCTTTCATACCTTTAAGTGTAGTGCATTTGTATTCTAAGTGGCACCTCAAATTGTCACAGTAAACATACACCTGTAGACGATACTCCTATTCTTTATAATACATTTGTATTCTTAATAAATCCAGCATGTCAATTTAATCTTTATTACATTTTAAATCAGAATGGGATGCAATCTATCTGACTTTTAATCTGATTTGATTGAATATTATAAATTTTTGGCTACATAGCTATTGTCCCTCTCCTGCCTATATACAACATGATGCAACCTCTATCTTAAAGCAGAACATTCCAGCCAATTAGATTGAGATTTTAACTTGAGGATAAGTAGGCCTACCTGTAATGTGTATTTGCACTATGTGTGAGCATGCCACTAATAATGTAGGCTATGCTAAATTGTAATACAATAGATTGTGTAAATTGGAACTAGTCTAGTTAAAACCAAATATCCAAGATCTGCCTTTGACAATTTGCTTGGATCAGTGTTGGAAGTCTCAAATGAATACCCTTGGTCAGCTAGTTAGAGAAACCCTTGGCCATTCAGCGTCCAGGTGGGTAGCTCATATGGTGCGACTGCAATTAAAGGCAGGGTCATATTCAAGACCGCTATCTAACTTCGAGCTCAAATCAAAACAATATTCATCCACACCCTCCTCGCTGCCGCTCCACACATTGAAACGCATTGTGAAGCAAAGCGTAGTACTACGGCTTTGTTGTTGTGAGCGGGGTTCGCCACTTTGTTTATGTTCCTATTTACGGAGCCAGGGCTGTGTAGAAATATTAGAATATTCTTTCAACGCGCACAGTGACAAAATGTTTATCAAGCTAATACACATTTGACAAAATGTGTATTAGCTTACAAATATCTTGCAATAGCTGACTTTATCTTTAAGTGCATGTTTTGTAAAATCACATCAATGTGGTAGGCCTACCTGACCTGATAATCACAGTCCAAGGTATGTTGTTCTGATTAGTTAAAGGTGGTTGGCCTATTGGCACTGCATTGCTGACAAATGGTTTTCAATCATAACAGTGATCTAGTCTGTGAACTAGACAAGCTACATGTTTGATATTGTGTGAGCAAAGATAGGGAATAATTGGAAGCTAACCTTTTTCTATTTTATCTAGTGCAGCTTTTCCACTGCCTGAGACTGTTGTTGAATGGTGGAACTCCCCAGTGTTTATGAAATTGTCTGAATCTTCAATAGGAGGGAGCTCAAACGCATGCATGCTCAGCACCTTTCCATCAATAAATATGGGTTAGAAAAGTTTCACAGTCATCACAAAATGACTCCCAGTGAAGCCTGTTTAAGTCAACGTAATCCCAGCTCAAATTGACATGTTTAGTCACAGAACATGCACATTTCTTCACAATGATGAAGAGTTTGTCATCTTGAAACAAAACTCTTTAACTTTTATGTCTGTCTCATGAATATTTCACTTTGCTTGTCTTTCATATACATTTTCCTATACACAAAGGCCTTACAACAGGAAATATCTTCCAATGTAATGCAATCTCTGCTCCATATCTGTTCACCCTATTTACAATATCATAATTAAATGCAGTCAATATGCATGTTCTATGTTGTTGTTTACACCCCAACACTGTTCTGTAAAGCTATACCTTTACTGCTTGTCACTATTGTAACTTGTCACTACCATTGTCTTTTGTTATGTTACTACTTTCCAACCATGCTTCTGGATGCAAGCACATACACAACCACCACACACACACACACATGCACACATGTGACACACAAATACCACTTGTGAAAGATGTGACATATGCATTGCATCAGTGCAGATATTTTCTGGATTTATGTGTGTTCCTATAATGTCTGTAATTAGTGTGTTCTTCAATAGCTTCAACATATTTCCACTATGAAAATGCAGTTAATTTTTTATAGTTCTTTTATGTTAAATGCCTAAGTTAACTGCCAACTTTAAAGCCATTTATCCACATCTACTGTATATCTGCTCAGAGGAACAAAGAAACAATCCATCACATGATCAGCACCAGCCATCCAACAGCTTTCAGCTTTTAAAGGGATTAGATGCACTTTCAAACTAGAATCAACACATCTAAGCTCTCTGACAGACCAGTAGGATGGAAGTGTTGACAAGCTCCAGTGGAAAACTCTTTGCTGGCAAGCAGAGAGAAAGTAGGCCAGAAGGCCACAGAGGTTGTGCGGTATACCCTCTCCTTGGGATTCAAAGAGACAATTTAATATCTACAGCTATTATAGTGTTCAGAATGGATGTGCACATCTTCAAGAGGGGAGGATCCATAAGATACTAAACGGTTTTGTTGTTAACGTCATAGTAACTGACAGCTGACTGGTGACCCATAAACCTCAGCAACGGTGAATGGATTTGATGTGAGTCATGTCAGCTCTCTGTCCTGATTCTCGTCAGCATGTGGGATGTATTTTGGGTAGTGAACACAGAGTTATTGATCTGGTTACTCACCCCCTGTTGGCTGGAAGTTCATAGAGGACCTGCAGAGGAAAAGAATAAACCCAACATAAGTGAGCATGTTCACCACAGATCCGTCTGTAATATGGTAGGTACAGAATGTGCCCCAGCTTTAACAAACAGATTGTTGTATTGGTGTGTGTGTGATTTCCTGTCAGTGCACTTTTATCCCCATAAGAGAAGTCATGAAACTTTATTGCAAACAAAGCCAACTCCCTGTTGTCCCATCAGTGTGATGTAGAATTAAGTGCAATCTAAATACAGCCCGATAAGTCGGTGCGCAACCATCAGACTATAAGCTTTGACAACATCCCATATCTTTGCCTTGGTTGTTGCTTATCAGATGTCAAGCGGCGCTTTCTAAAAGGCAGACAATGGCCCTGTCACTTATAGGCAGTAATCATGCAGGCTTTCAGGAGACCATGTGATGCCTCATCTAGTTTTGTGAGACCTGTCCACAACTGCCCCGACAGTGTCTAAGTGCCTTTCATCTCCCTGGGCCCATTACTGTGGACTGGGAAATTGGATCTAAGAGACCCTCGGCTCACAGTGTCCCCAGCCCAGCTCTGCCCCCTGCACCCCCCATGCCTGCTGTATTTTACCCTCTCAAAGGAGCCTTTCACTATTGTGTTGAGGCCCAGATACAGGTCAATAGGAGCCTAGAGATTTAGGACCACAATGAGTGGGAACAAATGGTTTGTTTAGTGAGGGGTACGGGGGACTTTCAGAACTTTGGTCAGAGCAATTCCAGTATAACTTCAGCATAACTAACATCAACATGGAGACGCAGGCCATGGTATGGAATCCATCAGTATGTCACAGGTGGAGATTTAGTGCTCAAATAATCAAAGTGAGTGACATCTTTCTGTTAAGCTCCACCAATATGAAAACACATTTTACACATCTCAGCAAAATGTCACAAAATGTCCCAGATAAATTAAAGTTGGTGACACCTGCTGTGGCATTTAAAAAAACACACTTACACTGACCTGTGTGGGGCTGACATTTAAAAGAAACATATTTGCTCCCATCAGTGGCATTACTGCCAGAAACCTGATTTAAGGGAGATGGGAATTATATACAGGGTCGTGCAAAAGCGGCCATTTTAATTGCCAGGGTTGACATTAGTAGAAATGAATTAGCACGTGTCCTGAGGCCTGCGTCTTTGGATCAATGTCATCAAATAAATGGTTTATTTGGAGGCTGTACCCTTGAGCTGCATGTGCTTTACTTTAGTCCATCTGCACTGAGTGGCAGGCCTGCTCCCATTCAAGGAGGAGATCATTCCACCTTGCTCTGTTTCAAGTCTGGCCTTTGTGTGAATCCCAGCCGCCTGATTGGGGCTGTATAATGTGCCTGATGTCCTCTGTGCAATCTGCTGATGGTGCAAGGACATGTTTCAGATGATTCAAAGGCCGACTGGCGCCTGGCTAATGGAGAGGACACCACGACCTCTGAGGTTGCCATGGTGCCAAACTAGCCTGCTAATTATGCATGGGGACACTGGTCCGGCGCTGGAGCTACGCGCGCACCGCCGGCATGGCGTCTAGACACGCGTGCTTCCACCGGCACGGGTCATGCTGGCTCCACTTGGTGTGTGTGTGTGTGTGTGTGTGTGTGTGTGTGTGTGTGTGTGTGTGTGTGTGTGTGTGTGTGTGGAAGGGGGAGGGGCTCATAGCCATCTGGTCCAGCTGATCTGTCACATCTGTGAACATCACATGAGAGTATAGAAGTCCATAGGTGTGTAAAGTAACCATATCTTCTCTAGCAGGCAGCGCTGGCCATCGGACCACAGCATCTTTCTCTTAGTATTCCACATGCAGGCCATGCAGGCAGGCCTGTTGACCTGTATAACTATGCTGTTTGTGCATGTTGTTGCCCTGCCGCCCTTGTACGGGAAGACACGGTACATGTTGACGTCGCCCTGCCCTCGCTAGGCTCTCACCTGCCCCCCCCCCGTTTGTTTATCCTCGTCTCCCAGCCCATCTTCCCAGCTGATCATTCTGTGTTTGCCCTGCCTCCCCTTGTCGGTTTTGCCTCAGATGGCTCGGTAGACAGGCAAACACAGCATCTGCCTCCCTTATCACCCACTGTAATAAGACCAGCATTATGCTGCAGCTTTACATAAGTAAGATACAGTATGTTTGCGCGTGTGTGTGTGCGTGTGTGTGTGTGTGTGTGTGTGTGTGTGTGTGTGTGTTGGGGAGGGGCTACATGGGTATTGTTTGAGGTATCGCCTGCCAATAGTGTTTTATGTCGACAGACAAAAGCTTTGTTTTGGATGAGCTATGTGTATTGCTCACGCTGACGCGCCTCATGGAAAAATGAGTGGAGCGTGCGTTTCTGGTTCGTGCATGCTGCACGTGTGTAGTACTGCCAGCGCCTGCGATCGCATGCTACGCCGGCATGTTGCTACGTCTGATCCCACAACGGTGCACGTGCATCACGGTTGACTGACAAGCAAGCTCAGCACGCCTACCACACACTGATGCAGCATAATAACTCGGCGCGCCATCCCGAGCCACCTCCAACAACATCATCCTCTATTACGTTTCCCCAGCCCATGCCGTCTGAATCTACTGTGCTTGAGAATACACATAGACCAGATAGAATAGATTACACAATCCCGCTTTAAGACACCCACTATTATAAGTTAATTAAGTATTCATATTTAGCTTCAAGTGTGAACTTATGTAAGAAGAAGGGGAGGGGCTAGAAAGTACCATAGTGACTCAGCTGTCATACCCTTTTGAAGGCCATATTGCCACAGGAGAGGAAAAGCTAATTGCCTAGTAGTAGCACAGCTTTTCACTCATTATACAACCCGATATTAATCTAATTGTGTTTTTATGTGTGTGTGTGTGTGTGTGTGTGTGGGTGCGTGCGTGCGTGTGTGTGTGTGTGTGTGTGTTTTGACTGTGTGTCTGCCTGTGTGTTTGGTGTGTTTGTGCGTGCTTTGTGTTACCTGAGGGCATTTATGCAATCTAATATAATTGACTGATATGTGTCAGAACTGTCTGTTGGTACTGATAACATCTACATTGAGGATTATATTGAAATGGGGTTGGGGGACCTGACGGTCTCTTTCTAGACATCTGAGGAACCAGACCACCCCCCCCACCCATCCCCAGGATGAGATAACAGAGAATAGAGATAAGCTGTTTGAGCCTAAGAATGTCGTCTGCTTGTTGAGACAAACTGCATATAGGCTATTTTATCACACAGTATTCAATATGCATCCAATAAATACAGATGGATTATGGGTAACTCCTCAAGTGTCTTTGAAGGTGCTTGTGATCAAGTCAGGTTGGTCTACCACCACTACTGTAGCTCTCCCATTAAAACATACTCTCCTTGTCCCAAGGGTAGTTGTGTAGACACAGCAGGTAACAAAAGCTATAGCATGGGTGAGTTAGGAGCACACCAGAGAGAAGAGTCAACATGTCAGCTAACCTGTGGTGAAGCTTCTGAAAGAACATCAAAGCGCCCAACGATAAGATCTTAAGTGCAATAAATCAAACAAAAGAGAGAGATCACGGGGGTCAGATTTATCTTTGTATTGCTATGTTGCTTTCCCAATCTTGGCACTGTCTCTGTCAAACATCACTTGCAAATTATAACCCAGTCCCTTTAAGAGTTGACACCAGTGGGATGGTTGGGTTACATTTGTGTGCCCCAACTTAAAGGTGTTGCCAGCGGATGCTGTTAATATTTGAACAATAATCACTTACACCACCTTGAAATTACAACAATGCTCTCTGGGCCCACGCTGTCTGGTAGACAGGGATCTTTGCTTTCCCTTGAGAAGCAAAGTGGAGATGAGTGATAACGCCAAGCGAAAGAGGATTATTGCCCTTTTGTTTGACTTGACACACATGAATGTTTTACTCACCAGCAAGCTTAACTAAGCTCAACATGGAGCCAGGCCTCATCTCCGTTCCTCACTCCTCATGTCCACTCTTCTCCTAGTGCCTCCTTCCTTCCCTACCACAAACACGTTGTGGCTGTATCTCCTTGCACACGCTGATTCCCATTTCAAACTGATGAGCACAGGCATCCTGTGTGATATTTAGAGAATCAGCTGGGGTAAGGCTGACAGGATGAGTGATAATTGTGATATGTTCACACCTACTAGTGCAGATTACTGACACATTACTGAAACATTTCAGCCTATTACCTGTCTTTCAGATGTCTAGCCAGGTCGTCAGACATCTGACACTAGCCTGTTTCCACAGATAACAAAAGCAAAATTAGATTTTTGGTGTTATAGATGATGATGTTGTTGATATAGATGCTGTATTGTGCTGAACATATTTATCTCATACCATTGAACTGCTCAGAGACACCCACCAATAGAAGAATGTGTATTCTACCATGTTTTAAGAATGAAACCTGTCAAAACATTCTTCAGCCTAACTGTCCTTCACGGGGAATGCTTATTTCAATTCAATCTCTGAACAAATATAGACTTTTGTGTTTTGTTGATGTGAGGATCAAAGCAACTACTCTATTTTGGGATTGCAGTCTGTAGTTCTATATGCATCTCCATGTTAATCCTGTTACATTCACAAGAGACGACATCAGTTCATGTATAATAACAGAGGAGATTAGTCTCTATAGTGTGTGTACCTTTATGTCTGTGAGTTTGTTGGATGTACAGGAATGAATCCTCTGAACTGTCATTAGGTAACTTGGCAACCATCTACTATAGGCCTACAACAAGACACATAAGGATAGGACACACTGTGTCAACAATTAGATTCAACCACAATTCAGTATGAAATGGTGGAATTAGAGCTATATATTATTCAGTGCATTTTGAGGTCAAAATGTTTTAAATGTTTTATAATAATGTAACTGTATTCTGAACAGCTCCTGTACTTTTCTAATTAGGTGTGTTAGTTGGATGTTTGTAGTGTACTGTAAATTAGACTGTCAGCTGAATCTTTCTAAACATACCTCCGGACGTGATGCTGGTTTCGTGTGTGATGCTAGGAGACAGCGTCACGCGAACAAGCTGAAAATAAAGCGGATGGTGTGATTCAAACGTGTCCTTAGGGGACACCCAACAAAGAACAGCGCTGTTGGACACAGCTGGAGTCTTCCAGGCGGTTTTGTCCCGGAAACAAAGCAGAAAGTTGTTGGAATCTTGTCCACCTGGAGAATTCCAGTAAATATCGATGTGCTGCTATGGTATATTTAACCTGTTACAAAATGACAGAATGGCTCACACCAGAAAAATCAACAATGCCATTTGCTTTTGAAATGAATATGCCATAATAAATAAAGGATACACCAGAAAGAAAGGAAAACATATGAAGGTTGCTCACAAGGACACACAGGCTCTAGGAATGTTGCATATAACTGTCAGATGTGGTGCCCCCCCCCCCTCTCTCTCTCTCTCCTTTTAAAATAGATACAGAGAATGATATGATACAGTACACACACACACATATATATATATATTCACACATATATTCCAGTACTGCAAAACCAGGCCAATCTCCTCCTGTCGGTGGAGATTGCGCTTCTCATCAGAGCCTGTTAATTACATTGTTCTCTGAAGGGATGGAAAGTTGAGCCAGCCCCTCTTCCTGGTTGGGTTAGACGCGTGGAGGCGGGCCTGCTGGTAATCTCACTAATCCATAGGGTGGACAGACACGTCCCTCTTCTCATTAGTCATCACTGACTCCAGCAATTGGTCAGGGAATATAATTGACTCCCTCTCTAGTACTGCCTCCCCCCCCCCACATGCACGCACGCATACACATGCACACACATGCACACACACACACACGCACGCACACACATGCACATGCACACGAGCGTGCACACTCTCCATTTCCCCATATGCACTGTGCTGTACCATGAACATAATTGCAATTTAACACAGTTGCAGACGCAGAGGAAATGTGGGTCCTTAGAGAGGCGGGTGACTCAGTTTTCCTGGTTCCTGCGCCCCCCCCCTAACCTGACATGCCAAAGGAATTGTTGTCACAAGTCTATCTGGGGAGCCGTACATTGAAACTGTTTGTGAATGGCTGTACTTTCAAAAAAATACTTGTCAGTTGATTAGATGACCTATCTGTTTGTATTCGCTGTCGGCACACCTAAACCACGCCTGCATATCTACAATCACAATGATTAGAAAGTTCAGTTGCTACTCGGACACATTCAAAATGATTCCGAGGCTTTCCAGACTGATTCTCAGGGCGAAACTAAACTGAAGCTCGCGAAATCAGGTTGGTCTCACGAGGCAACCCCCCTCCCCCTCACCTCTCCTCCCCCAACCTCCACCCACAGCCGCCCACCCCCCTAGGGATTCCAGTAAGCTAGGGGAGCTGGTCTCCGAGTCGCTCCACACAGCTAATTAGTACTGGCCAATGTGTTATATTTGCCGAGGGTATTACGATGTTTCAGCGTGTGTCTTTGGAAACATGCCATGACATTTTCTGAGCTATTGTACACAGGTCAAGCGAGGCCCTCTGTGGCATAGTGCCTATCAGTCTCCCTGCATCATTTGTGTTGCCATCAGGACATGCTAATGCTACTGTGTGTTTGCCTACATTTCCGCTACATTAATATGTTGTGATGATGTTTTTCAAAGGTCAAGTGATGCATCTGCTGAGACTAACCTTTTTCATCAAGTGGTTTTAATTAATGCCAGCAGCATTGCCGCCATATGGTTTTAGTGTGTATGTGTGTGTGCGTGTGTGTGTGTCTGCGTGTGTGTGTACAATGCCATGTGTTATCAAACATTTCACTATGGGTGTGCTTTCAGAAAATAACAGAAATGTGTTGCCTACACATTTGTGTGTGTAGTTTCTTGGGTAAGTCTATGCTGTCTTATCATCCTGGTGTTAGTATGCAGATATCACTGCGGACTATTTACCAGTGGTTAGATATTAATTGGTCTGATAAGAGCAAGAGGGAGAACTGACTCCCTAAGCAAACAGCCCAAACCAGGCCGTACGCTGCAGACACACATTCTATTTATTGATTAGTTACTTTTGGGTAACTAATAAAACATGCCTGTTTCCAGGGTCATCCTTGTGTCTCTGTTGCTGTACTTCCCTTCACAACCTGTGGGTGTCCATGTTTTCTCTCATGTGTTTTGCCTCAACTGTGCCCAATCAATAATCAGCTCTTTGTGTGTTAAAGGCAGGGTCAGTCATTCTTGCTAACTTCGAGCTCAAATCAAAACAGTATCGCTCCGCATGTCGAAATACATGAAGCATATGTGAAGCAAAGCGTAGTGCTATGGCAAAAATGTACACGCACAAGAAAACAAAATATTGATGTAGGCCTAGATGATAGCAGTTTTTTTATTCAAGTACATTTTTGCCACAAAGGTGTCGAGAGGGTGCAAAATGCACAAATAGAGTATAAATGACATATAAGAGTAAAATATATTTCAAAAAGATTAGATTTCAAACATGACCAAAAAGTGAAGTTTTTGCAATGAATCATGCCAAAATATATCTATATAAAACAAGATAATATCTATAAAATGAAATAAATAACTGAAGAATTTACAGAAATGCCCAACGAGTGGAACAAGGGTTAAGGTGTGGTGCACTTGATGGGAAGTTGGAATTTCCGAGTTCCCAGTTGAAAGTTTCAACTGGAACACCCTCAACTGGAACAGTTGTACGGTAAAGGCGTAGTAATATACTGTTTATTATAGGACTTCTCTCTAATTTGTTTAGGCTACTGTCCAACTTTTATCTATGGACATGTTACGGTGTTTATATGCACACAATACTGTGTAATGCATTGTTATCAACTGGTATTGCTAACCATGGCTAACCTGGCCTAAAGATTTCCTGAGGGTGTCAATTTAGGTTTTCCGACTTGTTGACATCTCTGACTTCCAACGTAAAAAGGATTTATACACTTCTATAATGTATACACTGATTATTTTTTAGGTGGTTACACCTGGCTGTGAGATACTCCTCTGTCGTTCTGCATATATGCCAAAAAAGATGAGTCGTCATTTCTTTTTCTGTGATTTCGTAGTTTCTGAGTTCTGTTTACCAAAGATGGTTTTCAATATAGCTACATTTCTTTACCTTGGTCCTAGAATAATCATCAGCCATGACGTGTCATCTAGACGACTTATGTGTTACTTGGTCATGCAGTTTAGTAGTTGTAGTCAGTTTTTACACATTTTATGACTTTTGCATTGATTTGTTGCTACCTTCGTTCTTCATTTCTTAATTCCTTTGTGGAGCTGTTTTTCCCTTAGTTCTTAACTCATCCATTTGTTTTAGGCCCCATTGCCTCCTAATATTGTTTCTAGGTGTCTCTTTACTTCTTTACATGCCTAATAACACTTACTCCAGACAGTTTCACTGTATCTCCATAAACATCAATAGTATCTATATGATATTTACTGGTGTGGGGAAGATGAATGCCCTATGCTTAATGCTTCAACCTCATTGCCACGCAGAATATTAGTCATGTAAACAATGTCTACTTATTAATGGTAAAAGCTTTCCCTAATGAACCACGGTGCGCACAAGTCTGAAATATCAAGGCTGGCCATAAAGAGCAGCAATAGATCATCATAATGAATGATAGGAGTCCGATGAGGGGCAGAGGGAGGGGAACTGTCCCTACGCTAATTTATTCTCTATCTCCCAGCCTGATTCATATGCGCATAGGTCATAATACATTAGCACTGTGTGATTCTCCGATAAACTGGATGCTCCTGCCGTTGCTTTGCTTTCATCAGCATGTATACATGGTAGCAATATTCGTATTATAAAAAAAAAGAAAACACAGACAATAAAATACATGTTACCATGACCACACGGACAGAGGGAAGCAGAACAATAACTTTTGTTTTATGTCTTGGCAGCAATTCCACTTAACGTCGCTGATCTCCGGCCTGCACATAACTCTCCATACAGTTTCCTGAAAGACATTGAATAGTGAGTTTGCAGACTGATGTACAGTGCGGAACAAACCGTGATGCTTGTGAGTTCAGGATGGTCTTACAAGGCTAAATTCCACTGGGGATACAAGCAATTTAAAAACCTAATCAAATGTGTTCAAAAGCAGCAGTATGTGTCTTTTAATGAGTCTCTGAAATCTGCCTGACATGATCAGTCCCCCGGGAAAATCTATCAAAGCGCTGTTGTCTTTATCATGCTGGATGATTCTGGAGAAAATTGGCATAACTGTGAAATTAGTTCTTGTCAAATGTTGGGTAATCAAAACCCATCCAGCCATTATTAAACACATTCTCTTCAACACTGTGGCATACTAACTAGGTTCACCACCAATTTTAATGTGATGCGATTATTTCTATGGCACCGATGAACGGTCAATGACAGCGATAATTCCATAATGAATATGAGACATACCTGCGAAGCTGTAATTGCTTCTGTCACTTAACGCGACAGATTCACAAACATGTTATTTTTAATGGGGACAATGCGCTTTAACTGGGGGGGGGGGGGGGGGGGGGGGGGGGGGGGGGGGGGGGGGGGGGGGGGGGGGGGGGGGGGGGGGGGGGGGGG
>JAODUE010034601.1:0-17500 GCA_027564755.1 Amblyopsis hoosieri
CTCCACTTAAAGATGCTATATACAGGGACAAGCAATGCTCCACTTAAAGATGCTATATACAGGGACAAGCAATGCTCCACTTAAAGATTCACTTACTGGCATGGGTATCTTGGAGAGCTCCTTGCCAATGCAGTTCTTCATGATGCTCCACAGGTTGAGCGAGTAGTTGGGCTTGTCCGGGATGTGGGTCCGCCGCTGTCTGCGGGGCTGCAGCTCCTTCCCTGACAGATCGCTGTAGCTGGGAGACCCCTGGGGTGGTCGGGAGGAGCGCGTTAGTCACCAGGCGTCACACCGTTTAGACCGCTTGCTTGTCAATCTCTCTAACTCTGGCCCACAGGTGGCGATACACTGAGCTGACAAGACTGGACAGCTTGTCAGGGTTGGAGAGTGACAGGGCAAAGGACAGATGAGACGGAGGAGAGCAAGGGCGGGGGGGGGAGGAGAAATGTGAGAGATGGTGGGAGCAGGTGAGAGTGCAGCGGAGAAGAGCAGATGATGGGGAGCCATGCACAGAGCAGCTGTATACTGTATCTCAGGCACAGCAGGTGTGGCAGCATGACTACAGTAGACAAAGTTGTGTGTGTGTGTGTGTGTGTGTGTGATGATGAAGCACGGTGCAGAAGTGAAGGTAGCATTGCGCTTGAAAGCTGCAGCTGACTGTGAGCTGTGAACACCCTGGCAGCCTACGTGAAGCTGTGAAGGGTGTACAGTACTCTCACACACACACACACACACACACACACACGCACACGCACACGCACACACACACACACGCACACACGCGCGCGGCTGAGTCCTTGCGGTCGGCACCGCTGAGAAGATAAGTGACTTACATGGTCGTTCTGATTCCAGTCGTTGGGCTGACCTCCACTCGCTCCACTCAGGTTACTCTGAGAACGCCTGCAAGAGAAAGGAAAAGCTTTTCCTGCCGTATAAACAGGGCATGGTCCTATACACTGACTAGACCGCACTGAAAGGCTGCAGAGTGGCTGTCCAGGACGGCAGATGTTTTGTTGAAAGAGCTGGGATACAGTGATGAAAGAGAACACCAAGAGAAGGGAGAACCACCACAAAAGACGCCCAATAGAGCACGGCTGACTGCAGAAAGAGCTCATCTCAACGCAGTGGGCACAGAAAAATAAAAGAGAAAGAAAGAAAATCTCTGAGTTGAAAGGTCACCTAATGTCACCAGCTTCACCCGGTGAGCTCATCTGACAAGAGCTGACAGCAGTAAGTGAGTCTGTGCCTTCGCTGTGAGCAAGGAGGGTCACGACCCTTCACCGCCGGGGGTTTGTTTAGCCGCTGGTGGCATGTAAACTATATACGGTAAACACACAGAGTCAATGTCACTGCACTGGAGACGCTCACACAGCCGTCACCCTTGTCTGGCTGTGTCAGCCATCGTTATCTTCGCTGTTCACACACCACAGACGTGCATTCTGCTCCCCTGCCCCAGTGTGCATCACAATGAACAACACTTGGGGCCTTATCTTGTACCTGGCGCGAAGCGGCAACGCAAGCTAGTTTCAGACCAACGGCATTGTCATCGTCCAGCTCCCCGGCGTTGCTTAAATAGCAAATGCACTTGCGCTTTTATGTGAGCGCCTGTGGGTGTGTTAGCCTAAACATGAGGTGTGGTCTGGCGCATTGTTGGCGCACTACTTTAGCGATTTACAAACACAATTATGGCATATTTACAATATTTGCGCTTATGGCTCCACTCACAGGTTTGTGCTTTTAACTTTGCAAACCCGCTGTTATAATAGAAATCTGTCAAGGTGTGCCTGGATTCTTAAAGGCAATAGGAGACGACACTGAGTGATTTATTGTATGTTAATAATGAAGAAAGCAACTCTTCAACAATGCGCCTGGTGTAGCAATTATTTTACACTATTTTAGCAAAAGTGTATTTGGACTTTTAATGCAGTTTGTGCCTTGCGCTTTAGAACGGGCACTTAGATAGTTAAAAAAGGGCCCATACTGTTTATTATGGATCAGTTCAATGTAGTGGCCAGAGGGGGCAGAGCTGAGAATGGACATGTGCCTGTTATTCACTCAAGGCCCTGTCAGACAGGGCTGCGACATGCTCCGCGCTCGCCACCGAGTTGAGCGCAGATATCTCCAGGTCCTTCAGACAGGCTCGCCGTGTCTCTAGGCAACGAAGACGCTCCCACCAGGGATATTCAACCCTGGTCCCAGAGGGCCGCTGCCCTGCATGTTTTAGATGTCTCCCTGTTCCAACACACATGATTCTAATGACGGGGTCATTATCAGGCTTCTAATAACCCATTCATTAGAATCAGGTGTGCAGCAGCCCAGACAACCCCAGGGCGCTTCTGGAGGACCTTGAGGCTCACAGCAACAGACATAATATTGGTTGAACGAAGAGATACGCTGAAAAATACATTTGAAAATAAGTGAAAAATTAGATAATGTTGATCTTTCCTCCATTTTCACTTCCGTGCCTGGCTGGCAGCCTTGTTTCTATTGGCCGCGCGGGTATTCGTCACAGCTTTCTGTCTGCTTTAAGCCTTGACAGTGACACACACACACACACAGAGGCGGAGCCTGACCTGTGCTGCGTGCTCTCGGAGGCGGTCACTGTGATGAATGCTGGGGAGTCCTCCATGGCGTCAAAGTACTCGGTGTCTTCATCTTCATCACTCGCCTCCTCTTTGAGTGTCCGCTGACTCCCTGCGGTTCAAACGAGCACATGACACACTGTGGCCGCGTACCATGATCACCTGGTTCTGGTTTGTAGAGGATAGCTGCTAATAATTTTATATTATTATTATTATTATTAATAATACACTGGGTCTGTTACAGTAAGACCAGGGCAAGACACTGGGTCGGTTACATCCAGGACCAGGACCGGGGCTAGAACAGGAGCAGGCAGGACATCTCACCCGTATTGGCGGTGGGAGCAGAGGGGAAGTTTGCAGCGTGCGTGGGGGCCTCCCTCCAGGCTCTCTCCAGGCTGTTGTGCTGCTTGGCTAGCTGCTCAATGGTCTCCTCCAGGTGGGCACGCTGCTCCCGCTCATACTGCAGCGCCCGCTGCCATCGGCGACTGTGGCTCTCTGCTAGGTCCAGGAAGTCTCGACACGCCTGGCCCAACACACACACACACACACACACACACACAGAGAATGCAAACTTTAGATACTACATTATACTGGCAATCTTTTCTTCAGAATACAGAAAACAACATTCTCTGGTTGGTAGCAGCCACCAGAATAAATCGATTAAAAGTCTCTGTCTGTATCCCTTATTTCAGTTAGGTAAGCTGTGTTGTCGGAGGGGACCGTAAGAGGCTGGACTAATCTGTCTAACATGGCAATGCCAAATGATCACTACTGTGTAAAACTATCCAGTCAGATTTAGCCCATGGCGTGACATCATTTCTAGACTGTGACTAATCACCTCTAACCTATCCTCCCTCTACCAGTAAAATAGCCAATTAAGTTATGGCGTGTTTATAAACACCAACTGAAAATGGAGAAAGATCTTTCAAATTAAACTGGAATGATACGGGGCATTTAAGATCTAAGATAATATTTAGATAGAATATGCTAAATAAAACTCTATATTGGATGCTATTTTCTATAGCCTATAGATATTCTAATGCAACTCAAACAGAAGCGCAAGGATAGTGTTAATACAGTTCAAGTGGAAGAGGATGAGGCATGTTGAGTAGCAATCATTATAATCAACACTATTCATCACTGGTTCAAGCAATCATCATTACGTCTATTAGTCATCTCTGTGGCTCTTAGCTGGGTTTTCATGCACAGATTCCACCCCGTCTCGGTACACAAGCTATAACAAAGACAGCAAAACAATGAGTCACAGAACCAACTGGGACATACAGTAAGGGCAAAGACTGTCCTCCCCTGGCTGACGCTGGTCAGATCAACCCCATCAGCATTATTTGGCACTGCAGGATCTGTCTGACAGGCTGACAGAGAAGGAGCTTAAAGTTCAATGACCCTAACCCACACATCTGACAGCTGACACCTATGATGAAATACTCTTCACAGAAAAGCAAGTGTTAGCACGTGAACTGCCAACATAAGCCATAAAGAATGGAATATGAAATATGAACTAAAATAATACTGCTGTCCTATAAAATACCCTCTGCTGTTCTGATAGAGCTGAGAGGTGACAATGTACCAAAGCACAGGTAATCTCATCCACTAGGGCTACAGGGGGAAAACAGATAGCACATCACCTTCAGGCAGCAGGGAGGGGAAACAGTGTTGTGGCAACAGCACCCTGCTCATCCACCTCCTAAGAGTTCAGGTTTTTTTTTTTTACCTTAGCAATTAACCTATACAGTACATGCACACAGACACAGTTTTATGGTCCTGGTAGCAAGGTATTTTAACCTAAGGTGACATTTTATTCAGGCTAAAGGTATTTAGGACATCAAAACAAATGAATACATTTTAATGAGGTTTACATTATCACAGAATCTAGCATCAAACTCTCTTCAAGCTGTGTTATATCGAGAACATCTCCAATAGTCTGTATTTTGTGACCTTGTGCCGCTATACAAATACTGATACAAGTATTGATTTACTAACCGAATTATTTGCATTGCAGCTTTTAATTAGGTTTGTTAGTTTTTATAATGACACATGGATTTGGATGATTGCCACTGATTACATGATGTTCATCAATTAAACAAACAACACATGTACCGTATATTGAGAAATAAAGAACAGGTGTGATACAAAAACAAACAAAGCCCTACATAGACATTTCCACAAAACCGACTTTCCTCAAAATATTACTAATTTTGGTAAACACACATAGGAAATCTGCACAACAATCTTACCTCTGGTGTTAAGGCGTGCGTAAAGTGTCCTGATCGCCAGGTTCTGAGCATCAGTACAACAGCTAAGGTCACATGAACCATGCGACCTTGCTGCCAACTTCCTCACATACTCACATATAAGCCTGATGTGAAACTTGGTTACTACTAAAAAAAGCAGTACGGTTCCACTTTTTTCTTGCTGAATTTGACAAATAAATGCAGACGGCTTTGTGTGGAATAACCAATGTCTGGGCCAAGCACGTCAGCAGGCGAACAGGCATGCACACCTCAATATGTAAATGATGGATGCAACAGCTGTCAAGTGTCAAATGATCTTCTGCTGCACGGTACTGTCCTGCTGAGCATGTTGAACATGTGAGAAATCAACCAGCCGTTTCGTGTGAACGAATATAAATTAGTCAATGTTACTGTGAGCACACACACAGACACACACAATAACCAGTGTGTGCATGCAGCCCTGACAAATGCACATGAGGAATTACATCAGTACTAAATGTGCAAGAGTGCCCGCTTCTTCCACAGGACAAAATACACCGACTCCCCTTACATCGCACTCCTGCTCTGCTTCCATCACCCTCAACCCCTTCTTTCAACCCTCTCCTGTTTCTTTGGGACTCGTTCTCGCACACAAACTACAGTTTTTACTGGTCAAGGAAAGTTACGGTAGTATTTTAGGTCAGCGTTTTCGTTGACTTTTATAAAGAACAATGAATACCACTGGGGAAACAATGATGCATATTTTATAAAACTAGATTAAAAAGTGTTTTAAAATTATAATAATATATGTTAAAATCATTCCAGGAACCACTGTAAACCTAAATTGCAAACCACTGCATTAGCTGAATGCACAGAAGGAGAAAGCCACATGCTTTGTTACTAGAACCATTAACAAGGACATAAATGACTATACAGGGAGTCTGCAGTGGTGCTTCCCCCAGTGTATTACAGTACGGTCAATTCTGGCCACATCTAATTGCATTTTAATGAGAGCGCTGATCTGAGGGGGGTTGTTAAACTGCTTGTCTAGTCAATTTCAATCTCCCCCAGCAATGAATCACAAAAGAAGCCAGACTAAATTGGACATGTGCAGAAGCCGGTGCATGATCTTCTAATCCACTTTCATCATTATTACATGAATAAATCACCTAAAGGTAATGACTTGGTACTGTTCAAATGCTAAGCAAAGCAGAAGGTCAAGGTGTTTGCTAATCATATTCTACCAAAAATTGCAGACATGCATTTCAAATAAACCTGTTAGAGCCGAGACAAACCTATATCAACCCACCAAATCCAACCAGAGCCGTAGGGGAGCTGGGCAAACCTTGTGTGATTGTACGGGTGGGCAACGCCTGTATGCAGTCAGCAGGTCTTCAGCAGCTCTGACCGTCTGTCTGACAATGGTGAGAGGTGAGAGAGGGCTCTGACATTCCTCAGCGGGCAGAGTGTATCTAGGGGGCCGGGCGGTGGGGTAGGGACTATTCCTGTCCTCCTCCACCCCTAACCTCCACCCCCTTCACCCCCCCCCCCCCCTTCCCACCAGATCAGATCTTGTATCACTCCTTCTGCACCGAAATTATCCAAGCACTGCCAATCATAGCGAAAAGCCTCTATATACGTTGTCACTGAGGGCCATAGAACAGGACCATACAGTCCTAAGGTGTTAACGTTTATATACCTGCCTACAATAATAAAGAGACCATACATTGTAATGGCGGTGGACGAGTACTGTCTTTGTTGCTAAAGTGCTCTGTGCTCATCTTAAAGCTATAGTCAGTTATTGCAAGCTAAATACACTTTGTCAAATATCTCCTCGCATTTCGCTATCGTATCGTTCTCTGTGCATGTTGAAACAATATTCTGATACTTCTACACAGCCCTGGCTCCGTAATTGGGTACATGAAGTGGCGAGCACCGCACATGTCAACAAAGCCGTAGCACTGCGCTTTGCTTCACAATGCATTTCTACGTGTGAGGTGCCGCCGCGGAGCGATACCGTTTTGATATGAGCTCGAAGTTAGCAAAGAACGACCCTGCCTTTAACTGCGTTAAATGCGTTTAACACGCATGTCTGTCACTACAGGCTTAAAAATGCACATTTATATAGATGTAGCGCAGCAGGGACTTAACACTGCCACCTGATCTGGTGTGTCAGGGCTCCCCAACCAGGATATCACAGATTACTTGGATTCCTGTCTGGGGGGAAGGGAGGGGGGGGGGAGACGACCCTCTCGGCTCACCCTGAAGGTGACCACGTCCACGTACTTACATTGATCATAGCATTGGAGGTGATGCGGAAGAGGGTGGCGCGCTCGTTGACGGCCTTGATCTTCTCCCCTCCCTCCACGGGCACCCTCAGGCCCTCGAGCTCGCTGAGCGAGCGCTGCAGCGCGGCCCCGTGCTTGGCGATCAGGTCGTTGCACGTGCTCAGGTCGTCCAGCTTGCTCACCAGCGTCTTCAGCGTGCCCTGGATCTCGCTGCGGTCCGACTGGGACGCGGGCTCCTCGTCCCCGGAGTCGTCTGAAAGGCAGGGGGTCAGAGGTCAAATGTGCCGCAAGTCGAAATGATTGAGAATAGGGATTTGAGCGGAGGGACTGCATTGGAGATGCATGCAGGCAGTTACGTAAGTACTGTCCATCCTCTTACACAGGCAGTTGCTCTTCCGTCCCTATGGTGCAACCAAGAGGTTACTAGGGGTTACACAGAACACACGAGAACAGTGTCACACACCACACACACACAGTGAAGAACAGAAATATACCACAGTTTGGCCTCCAGGCAGCAACTGAAACCGTAGCTCACTCTTGGTAGAGTTCTACAGTACATTGACCTTGATGACGTCTCAAATATATGTCATGCAAAGTACCAATACTTATGTTCAGTATCTTCAAACAGCCTTTCGGGTCATGACACGACAAACAAATCTGACTCATTTCTGAATGAAGGTGGATGAAATCAGTTTTTTTCATCTGCAAAAAATAAATTCACGTTTTTGTAAGTTGTATTACTTTAATTGATTTTATTATAAAATATATGTATAGCAGCTGTATATGACCCAATGTAAACAACCTAAACCAAAATAGAAAAACTGCTGTTTCACAACATCTTCAATTCCATAATGACAAATAAATAAATATAATAAAATATCAATCATGCAGCCCGGTCATCTAATGTATCTGTCTATTCTTCCCTGTGAAAGGAGAGAAGGAGATAGAGAGGAGGGAGGGAAAGCACATCTCTCACTGTGTGTGACCTGCATTCCTGGTCATACATTTTGACATGAAGCTGACCAATAACCAACTACAAGTTCCACCTATGGCTAGGACAAATTTCCTCATAAGTACAGTGATTTTTAGAGCTGTTAAAGAATGGAATGCTCTACCAGATAATATTTAAAAAAAAATTAATAATAATATTATTTTAAGAAGGACATTAAAAGATATTACAATCAGATGACTGAAAAAATGTGTCTAGATCATAAAATGTTTTTAATAGTTTGATGATATTTCGTATGGATATTTTCTGTTTCTTTCATTTGTGTGTGTATGCATGAATGTGTATATGTACAGTATGATATGATATCTCCCCAGGAAGAATATCGTTACGACGTTAGCTAATGTAGATCCTAATAAACAAACAAACAAACAAAAAGCACTGTTCAGCAAAATGAATGGCTCAGCTACCAGCATAATCCCAACTAGGGATGCACCGACCTGGATTTTTACGGCCGATACCGATACCGATATTATAATTTTTAGATATATTATTCATAAATGTAAAATTATTTTTTGCTCCCAAAACATTTTTACTCACTGTGAGCTCATTTTTCACTCCACCTGCAAGTCCTACACCTATATGTTAACAGCAAAATGTGTATTGTGAAGTATAACAGGTATGTCATAAATCATAAATTATGAATAAATGTAAGATGCATTTCTTTAATAAATTACTTTTATTATTATTTTAAAACATTGAGTATATACACAACATAGTTCTAAGTGCCCAAAAGTGTTAGCAATATTGATAAAAGTACGGGGGACTCCATATATTATAAAAATATTAACACATTGACAAGCTCTACAAACTAAAATGTACCATCTCTCACTAACACCTGATTTGACTAAAACATACAGTAGCAACCTGTGGGTTGTTTTTCTTCTGAGCTGACATGGATCACCGAACTCGGAGGAATCCGCTGAATTACGTGTATATTGAAGGGTCTAGTTAGTGTAAACTGTATATTTTTTTACAATTATATTTATTTATACATGTATAATAAAGTGATTTTGATGAAAAACATCACGATTTTAAGCTTATGTGCTTAAGTTTGGCAAGGAACGAGTGCAGCAGTCTTGGAATTTTGAGGGCAGTCAAACACCAGAAGGTTTGTCATACATCAGTTTTTACAGATTTTTGATAGGATAAACGGTCTCCTCGTTACATTAATTTAAAGAAAGCAATGTCTTTCTATCCCGCCCGCGACAGCCATTTAATTGACAACAAAGATCAGTTTTCCATATCAGCCATTACAAAGGAAAATCAGACTACCACCGATCTCGTATTTTGAGTGGAAATCGGCTGATTCCTGCTTTCAATCGGTGCATCCATAGTTCCAACAAGCATAACACAGAGAAGTTAGTGTGGAGGAAGGTAAACAACACTGAACATTTATACTGTATATATGGAGTGATATATATAAAGTGATTAGCTTGTATTGTACTGGACTTTGTACTCTATATGTTGCAGATTTGCACACCTCATTATTTGACAGCCTATATTTTGTGTTTGATATAGCATTTTGATGCGTACCATGGTAGCACTGTGCTTTCACCTGCAGAAAACTACTACCACCGGCTTGAAATACGATTTGAATTGTAACCAATCATTTCTGACCTATCCTCCCACTTCCAGGCAGATATCCAATAATGCTAGGGCATGTTAAAAAGTGCATCAGCTCAAAGAGAGTACATTTTGTCCAAAATCACAACTGGACATTGGATTGATATGAGGCTTGATAAAGAAAAACATACAAATAAAGTGAAAGCACCTTAAATAATGTAAGCAAATCAAAATGAAACGAAAAATAGAGAACTGCAATGTGATTAAGCGCTATATAAATAAAATTGACTTGACTTGAGAACACAAAGGGGCAAAGTTGTCTAGACTAAGAGGACGGGGACGAGGTTATCGTACATACAGTATGAGAAACAAGCCGCCCTGCCAGTAGAGCAGCAAGGATAGCCAAGGCCAGACACAAAATAAGCAAACTAATGAGTGGGGCAGCAAACTATAAGAAAGCTGACACACAAACAATGAATATGATGTATGTGTTAATGTGAGAACAGACTGGAAGTAACACTTGGTTTGATTAAATCCAGACCTTTAGGTTAGGCTATTAGAATCTATTCCTTTTCAGTGGTTGAGCAGATTTGAAATAATCAGGCAGACTTGCTACAGACAGCTGTAGAGAAGCCCTGGCCCTAACCTCACTCTTACTCCGCCAGAGTTCAGCGGCTAAGACTAATAGGCTACCACTTAAAAATAAACTGTTACTTACACCGAGGAATATTTGTTTAGAAGACTCCACTTACAAGCGGGGGTCTGTAGAGGTAATTGCCATGCCGTAACCTCTAGAACAGTTCGCTGCATTCTGGCAACTTCTGAAATAAATATATTTACATTTACATTTGTGGCATTGGACAGACGCTTTTATCCAA
Source organism: Amblyopsis hoosieri (assembly GCA_027564755.1). Classification (NCBI taxonomy): domain Eukaryota; kingdom Metazoa; phylum Chordata; class Actinopteri; order Percopsiformes; family Amblyopsidae; genus Amblyopsis; species Amblyopsis hoosieri. The sequence continues at coordinate 10,552 of JAODUE010034601.1, forward strand.
AGCGACTTACATGTAGTACTGTTCATTTGTCATCAGTTGAACAGGTAAGCAACCAATATCATGTCAGAATGGTTACAGCATTTTGTCATCATGTCTACTACCATGTCAATATATAATTAAATCATCCAACAAAGTTCCTAGTGGCCTAAATAATATAGTGTTTAATACTATAAGTACATAAGAGCAGAAAACCACCGGCTTTTCCCTGGAGATGCTCCATGGTACGGTGTGGTACGGTAGCCAGCCATGACAAAAGGCCAGGACACTGAGAGCTCACGTATTAATAACACACTACCCTCGTACAGTCTGAACGCATCTTTCAGCACTAGCATCCGTCCCACACGAACACAATGTTCCAGAACTACTGTACTACACCAGCTCGGGCATTGAACCAACACACAGACAATGGGCTGTGCCTCCCAGCTCCTGGATGAACAGGGTAACTGTGTGGGTTTACATGACGCCCCTTGCAGGTACATACACCCAGTGCTGTCTGAGTGTGCCTCAGCAATGAGCGCTTGCTGTAGCCCTTCTCTACCGACCCCTCCCTCCACAGCAATGGACGTGGATGGATGACTCTCCGTAGCAAGGTCGACGCCACGCTGCAGGGCAGAGAGCCTATTACCACACCAGTCATGCTTCAAGGGCAGGCCATCTTCCCCTTTACCTCAGTGACAACAGAAGACCTTGCATAGGCAGAAATCTAAGACCAATGCCATGTCTCTCCATGTTTTTGCCCCATCTGCACTTTGTTCTATGTTATTTCTTCTCAGCTGTGGCTGAGGCTCAGAGGAGGGTTGATGAGCAAGGCCTGCACTGTAGTAGTCTCGCAGAGCCAGCCTTTAAGTACGTAAAGGCTGGGACACAGCGCTGGCTCGCTGTGTCAGCACCCGCCTACCTGACAAGCCAGGTATTTTGATTGGATTCAATGACCAAGTCGGACGTTACACTTGCAATGAGGAATTCGAAGGAAAACTAAATTACAGGACTCTGGCTGTTTACAGGTCTTGTAAATCTGTAAAATAGGTAGGCTATGGTTACTGCTTAAAATAAATGTTCAATTTTAAATTGTAAATAAAGCAGTGCACTAGCGTCGCACCTGCAATTAGTGAGTGACAATACTAACAGCCAATAGAAATCGACAGTATTACTTCCCGTAGGTCCAAGTCCAATAGTCCCGTGTGGAGCTTACAGGGGTTTCAGACGTTCATTACAGAGTTGCTTATGTGACGTAGTGCTAAAAGGGTGGAAGAGGCCAAGACTCGTACCGTAGCAACCATCTTACAGACGCAACTCCGCCCAGCACACCGTCGGCGAATGACCCTTCACACCTCCCAGAAGACACGCTGTCAAGCTGCCCGGGGCTCCTCGGCTCGTCACCCAGCGGTGGGGAGTTGTGCCTCGTGGGCGGTGGGGCGAGTCACTGTCCCTCTGTATTAAATACCATAAGGCATACTGAAGGGCTCAGGGTCCACAGTGACTTACTGGGGATATTTAGTGCACATTCAAGCTAATATATTATATTTATTACCAGTTCAAGCAGAACAGATATTTTCGGGAACTCATTCATTTCTAATCCCCTGAAGATCACAAACATTATATTTGGATTTGTGTAAAAAACAAAAAGGTTGACCTTCTAACATTTGAGTGTTGAATCGATATGGATAGACTGCAACAGAGCACTACAAACATATTGTGGACATCCTGAACACATGAATTATTAACTGACAGTGTGTGTCAGTGAGTAGAATGGCTGAGATAGCGACAGATTAGAAATACGGTAAATCATGTATTTGAAACGCGGGGGAGGAGCAGAGGCAATAGTGTAGAGATGAAGACGGAGTGGTTGTCCCGCGCTCCGTGGGGATAGGATGTAATGCTGGCCAGTAATGGCTAGCTGGCCGCACACATCCCTAGAGACAGATCACAGGGAGACAAATGCAGGTGACAGTGGGTTCAAACCCAGTAAAGCAACTCTCTGCTCCCCACACGCAAATGAGGAAGTATGAACCCAGTGCAACCCATCACTGTCCCCGAGGCACCGCAGCACAGCCTTGGTGGGCAGAGGATGCAATCAAAACAGCAGACAGCCTGTGTACTGTTCATGTACAAAGCAATGCCTTGTAAAGCAGGGCACGCACAGTATAAGGGGATAGCTGAAGAAAAAGGAAAATGAAGCCAGGGTATATTCTAGTGAACTGCAATTTCATTGATTTATCCAGGTTAGGCATGTCAACGATAGATCTACACCTGTGAAATCAAAATACCTTATGTTCCCATTGTCCTGGGGAAAGGCAGGTGTGGTATTGCATAATAGTGTAGCCGTTGTTATGCTGTGTTCATGTCAGGTAGGAACTGAGAACTTCGGTTAAGGACTTCCTACTTCGTCACTTGTCTTGACCGTTTTATTTACAATCTCTGCTGGACTTGGTTGGACAAATGTTTCTTGCTTGCTCACAAATGTAAATCAGTAAATCATAGCTATTTAAAGTTCCCATGGACATTCAACAGATCTCCTCACAGTTGGATGACAATTGGAGGGTTCAGGTGAACTCAGGAGGAAAAGATGGCAAACGGTTGATTTAATTTCCGCCTTTTTTGAATGCTCCACGTCATCCATTTCAGTTGCGGAATTGTAATTCCTTTATAGCAATGCAAACTACGTGAGCATAATACTTGTTTAGTATGATGTATTTCAGCTACAAAGCACCATGGACCACTGAGGCTAACTGAATATAACCAGAATAAAATGTAATCATGGATCTCTACTAGCAGGTGGGCTTATGCTCTTATTAAACATAAGCATTTCTCTACTCTACTTCTTCAAGTATAAACATGCAACATCACAGAACTACAGAACTGCATATCAGATAGCTCAGATGAAGTCCTGCATTTCAAACTACAAACTGTAGGGTGGAGGGAAACATACTCAAGCTTGTATATTGCAAAGTGAGAAGTTTTCTACTTAACTAGTTAAGTGGCCTCATTACCTTACAAGTGTACATAAACAAGTAAACCAGCGCAGGCTCTAGGAATGTAGGGTGCACAGGATGAGTCAATTATTTTATCATCGCCAGTGGCACAATTATTTCCACACACACACACACACATGTGCAGCACGAGCCCACAGACCCAGCAAGAAGGCAATACAAGCAGCCCCCCCGACTCATGCAAAAGTGGGGCAGGCACAATGCATAGGGAGGAAAGCAGCGCGAGGCAGAGAGAGAGAGAGAGAGAGAGAGAGAGAGAGAGAGAGAGAGAGAAAGAGAGAGGACGAGGACAGACTGTTCCTGCTATAAGCTATGGCAATGGCTGCGGTGGCAGAGAGAGAGAGAGAGAGAGAGAGAGAGAGGGAGAGAGAGAGGAGATGGATGGCAGGCTGGCAGGTGTGATGGTGGCTACCTCGTAGGCACATGACGTCGAGGAGACGGCAGGACGAGGAGGCTTCCCTGCGGGGCCGAGGGAGGGGAGAGGGGAAGCCCCCTGCTCCAGCGCTGTAGCTGTAGCTGTAGCTGTAGCCGTACTGACCCCAGCTCACTTTACTCCTCAGGCAGCCCGACTTGCAGAGGGAGCAGACCGTCGTCGCTGGCTCCCAGCAGCCCCGGCCCTTCATCCCCGCTGTCCGCGGGCCCGGCTCCTCTCCCCGATGCCCCCAGACGCCACTCTGCCCTGGGCCGCTACATAATCCCACCGGGGGTGGAGGGGGGAGGGGGAGGGGGGGTGTGTGCGAGGGGGGGGGAGTTCAGATGCAGCGACTCTCCTTATTCAGCATTGCAGTGCGTTCCCTAGCTGCTAAGCTCCCACACACACACACACACGTTCAGAGGCACTTCACTCCTTAAACTGCATTCCCCTTCTCTTCCACACACACACACACACACACACACACACACACACAGGCACAAACGGCAAGCGCAGTCACAGGCACAGTTGCCCTCCACGTGCTTCCCATAGCTATGTGGTGCAGAGAGCAGGAGGGAGGAAGGGAGAGAGGAGAGGCAGGATTCGGCAGCTGGCAGTCATCCATACAACCTGGACCAGAATGCACTGCTGCTTCCTCCTGCTGCTTCGCTATCCTGACGCCATACGTTAACTGTTTCAGGGCCGGCTGGCATGTGGATCGCCGTGACGCTGTAACAAGCTGACGAATGAGGGGTTGATGTGGAAACCGGCTTGAGGCCAAGAGATGAAGATGCTAAGTGACGTGGTAAAGTGGTGTGGATGGTCCCAGGGTTCTGGACACCCTGGACAAAACATCCTCCTCCGTCAAATGAAGTTTGATTTGAGTACGGCTGACCTTTATAAAACAGGCACCACAATGAGTCAAAATTCTCTCTCTCTCATCGCTCATCTCTTTCTCCCATCTCTCAGAGAAACAGAGGTCATTGCGGAGCTGCCATTGCTACTGTACGGCAATAGTGATAGTGATGCTCTAGCACCCTCTGTTCCCTGCTGTTCTAAGCACTGGGCACTAAGCATACTGCCTGCCTCCACTCAAGGTCACCTTGGCCCCCTATCTCCTTCCCACGTGACTGCAGACATGATTGCAGACATGCTTGTGTGTTAATGCTAACATAAGCACATTCAGGCTTATTGCGACAGGCCACATGAGTAAATGGCTAAACGCAATTTTACAGACTGTGTGACACAAACCAAACTTCATAGAGAAATATTGCTACAAGCACACCATCAGCCAGGCGACAGATCTCAGCTGCAGTGCTGCACTGTGTAGCGGAGTGTGATTAGACGGCACTCAGAAGGTCAGTGCTTAAACACAGAGAAACATGATGTGTGGTCTACATACAGTAGTAGGACAGAATACCACTGTACAGGTGAACACGTCTAATGCACATGGGAATGTGCGCACAGGCTCTGTGTTATTCAATCGAACAAGGACACTTGCTTCTGGCTTCAAGACAATTTGTCTTCTGTTTTGCTGTGATCCTTCATTAATTATCTGTAACCGGCAACTTCAGGCAATAATAGAGGGCTGGTGTGAGAAAAACAGTCTGAGTGTCCTGAGGCATGTACCAGAAGCTAAGGGGAGCATGAACACCTGACCTTCATCAACGCTCTCATTTAACACAACACAACACAGCTGCCTTGAGACAATTAACAGTTAGAACAAATGTAAAAATCTATGTCTAATCTTATTGTTAAATAGTTTAATTACATGTGCTTTAAGTAATAATAAAAAAATATATAAAAAAAACAGGGTGAACACAACCACATTGGTTGGCTTACCCTCATCTTAAAAGGCAGATGTGTATGCTCTTTATTATGTTCTCGTACTGTATGCCCCCTCAAATAGAGAGGCATCACATACTACTGTATAAGAAATATCTGAATGCAGGTTGTAAAGGATCATGTGATGGTTGAATTGCTGAGTTTTGACAGCCAAGGTACATGTAACAACCTATTTTAGAGTGTGTCATTATCAGAAGGGCGCAGTGTGTTTGTTATATCATTTGTTGTTTTCAGAAGTAGACAATTTCTCCTCTCCATGTCCTTGTTAATGGCTTGAAGTGTTACTAGACACCCTACAAAGGCAAGTGGAGAGAATGGAGGATTTTAAACCATTGGCAAAAGACACTCATTAGGCCAATTACTGCACTTTGAAGCAGAAGCCCAGATTCTCCTGCCTGAATTCTGCAGCTATGTGCTCATTAATTTTAAACCCAGTCAACTGTCGGAGACCAAATCTCCTCTGGGGAAAAGAAAAGCACATTTTAACAAGCAGCAAGATAGGTGACATTTTAGAGGTCATGTTCTAGCTAGAACAGACAATTTCAAAAGTTATCTCAACTGTCTCCCAAAAGAACACATCTGTTATGGTTTGACAAGAGAGTGCAGAACAGTGACAATTAACAAACAGAACGTTGCATGTTGTGCGAGTTTGAATTTGTTTAAATACTATAACAAAAATAAGTGTAAGAAATACAGAACAAGTAACCCCGACTCCCAACTTACTGACTTCTGTAAATGTGGCTCTTAATAACAACAGCTCAGCGGTTAAAAAAGCAACACAATTTCCACGGAAACATGAGCAAAAGCTGACGTTTCTGGGCTGTAGTGCTGAGATAATAACTACTCAGTTAACAAGGGAAGGTTTTTTAATTAACCACAAAGTTTGAGTTAAGTGTAATTGCTTCCTGTCTCAGCATGCACGGGCTTACAAAAGGCCTCTGTGTGTGTGGCATGTGTGTGTGTGTGTGTGTGTGTGTGTGTGTGTGTGTGTGTGTGTGTTGGAAGGGGGGAAAGAGAGCCCTATGATTTGGCAATTACAAGGTGACATGACACATCATATAAAAACCCCATACAGCAAAGCACAATTACTGCTGACAGTCAATACGCTTGGGCAATGAGTCATACACATAATCTCACACAAAGGTATCGCACTTACTATTTTTATATTGCTGCTATTGTATTGTTGTGGTTGTTATGGGTTTGTCTACCTAGTATAGCTGGTAAAATACAAATATGGAGAAGTACTGTAGCTTTGTATGCTTTTATATTCTAGAAAGTAAGCACATACTTTATAAAAAAAAAAAAAAAAAAAACATGTTTTGGGGGAAAACCATGTTTATATTGCTGCTATTGTATTGCAGTTGTTGTTACACATTTGTCTGCTGGTAAAGAATAGAAATAGCTTGTTATGTTTTTACAGTTTAAAAAGCAAGCACGTAGGCTAAGGCTACTCTATTTACAAAAAGAAAACAACAACAAAAAAAACAGGAACCATAACTGTTTTAATTAGCTATTCGTAGTTTCACTGTCACATTGTGGACTTAGACATGCGTGGCTTTATCTTTGAGACAAGTACCTTTTGAGGACAGTACCTTATGAGGAAACTATTTAGATATAGCCTAGCATTAAGCTCATGTAAATAACATTGCATGGGAGCACAGAAATGCAGGCTATTGCCCAGTGCTAATCAGAGTTTTGGGCC
>JAODUE010034612.1:0-20714 GCA_027564755.1 Amblyopsis hoosieri
ATACATACACACACACACACACACACACATAATTAAGGAAGACACCTTTAAATCATCTTATGACAAATCCCGTAGAAGTACCTTCAGGGTTTTGCAGCTGCTCCTGTAGCTCTGCTAGCCTGTCTTGAGCATCAGGGAGGTCCATTTTATTCACCACCAGCATTGCCGTCTTTGACACAAGCTCTTCCTTGTACAACTCCAGCTCCTGACGGTTAAGGGGTGAGAGAAAGCAGGAGAGGTCATAAGATGTGGCGACATAAAGCGGGTGGGGTAGAATGAAGGAATACATTTTTAAAAGATACAGTATTTCACAGCACTGCACGCACGCACACGCGCACACACACACAAACACACACACACACACACACACACACACACACACCTTAGTCAGAAGTTGCACAGCTTCAAAGGCTGACCTAAAAGGCGTCTTGGTGGCCAGCTGAAACCCGCTAACGTCCACCTACACCCAGACACAGCACAATAGCACAGGAGACATCAGCACCATTACGATCTAAAGCCTCTCTACAAACCGTCAGCTCATCTTTCGTTTCTCCAGTGTCCGTGGAACACAACTACTAGTATTACTACAACACACCACAAACAGCAGCTGCTTGGTCCTCTCCACGTGCTTCAGGAACTTGTGGCCCATGCCTTTGTTCAGGTGAGCCCCCTCAATCAGCCCTGGGAGGTCCGCTATGGAGATCTGCCAGTTAGAAACAACGGTCAGCACATCACAGTGACCTGCCACAGACATCACTCAGAAAGGAAGAGGGCAATGGACAGATCCAATTGGAATAAACACACTGCTTAATAAAAGGTGGAAGGGAGAGAATATTGCATTCCAAGTGTTACAAATGTCTTACCTGTTTATAATCCTTGTACATGACTTTCCCGATCTCAGGCCTCACCGTTGTGACTGTAAAACAACAGCTGGGTTTACATGGACACTTTTTGTCTTTCCGAATGGAATCTTTCCAATTGACGATTTCGGGTTACATGTTTATATGGGATGCCACCTTAATAGTGTCTGGAGTTTACATGCGCCGTCGCAACTTATTGGAATTTATGTTAAACATGCACGCATTATTTAGCTCATAATGTAATGTGTGCCACTAGCAAATGGTAAAACCGGCTAGCTTCTGGTTGTAGGTACGTCGGAGGTCATAGAATGGGTTATACTACCTCTCTGCTTCGGAATTAATTAATTTCGATCGGGTTGGCAGTTTCTCTTCCGATCGTGGTATTTATATTGAGCATTTCCTTTCGGGTTGGGCTTTTAACCCGATTCCAATTTAAATAATAGGGTCTGTGTAAACGCAGCTACTGAAGCATACTATGGCTGGGCGATATACCGATATTTTATTTATATATATCGGTATATTTTCAAAAGAGATATAAAATTAGAGCAGATACTGAGTCACATGCTCAATTTCTGTTTCTGACAAACAGATACAGGTAGCCAGCTAGTATTATAAGGTACTTTTAAGCAAAAACAAATATGGATTCAATTGAGTAAATTGTCATTATAGCTGAACAATTCACAACCCCTCTGCTATGGATTTAACCATGTACAACTACAAAGAATGTCGCAAAAAAAAAACCTGAACCTTTAGCCCACCTTATAGAAAATACAGATACATGTTGTGTATCGGTATTCAACTTAAATATAACAGCATATGATTTTTGGTCCATATCTCCCAGCCCTAAAGCATACTCATATGTAGTATCGCATGTTGTGTATTTGTTTTCAACACTCACAGGCATAGCTGGCAATCTCGGGAGTGGCTTGGGACACAGCGGTCAGTAGTGAAGACTTCCCTGCATTTGGGAACCTGCAAAGATGCACCAATTTTGGCATGTGTACCTACTATTGTAAATGTACTATTGTAAATGTGGCATATCAAACCCGGACCAGCATAACATGATTGTCTTCTTACCCCACTAAGCCCACGTCAGCAATGAGTTTGAGGTCTAGTCGGATTTGTTTGGCTTTGCCTTTACTGGGCACAAATGCAGAATGGAATGACCCTCCGTGTCCACCTCTCGCCACCATCACACGATCGCCTTCTGCATTCAGCTCACCTTGACAACAGCAGAAGAGAAGGTGTATGTGTGGCACAGAAAGAACAGAGGAAAGAGGCAGTCTGACATATACAGCACATCTGTTAAGATACTAAGGCACATGATACGATAAACCTCTTAAAATAATGGCTGTATCTAGGGCTGGGCGATATGGACCAAAAATAATATCCCCATACACTTAAGTTGAATACCGATATATCTATCCATCTATCTATCTAGCTATCTAGCTATTTTCTATAAAGTGGACTACATCTTCAGGCATAGAGAAAAAACAGGAAACCTGACGGAAATGTGAAATGTTTTATTTTTAGTGACATTAATTGACATGTGTGAGACTTCTCTGGTGTCTCCGCCCCTTTGACACTCTGAACGCAATAAATCACTCGCTCCTGAATCCACTCCTCAGGCCAAGTGCGGGCATGGAGGGAGAGACGAACATATCGAAAAAGTTATGAATAAATGCATAATATAACTTTATCGATATAAACGATATTGTCTAATCTTATATCTCTTTAGAAAAAATTCCGATATACCGATATATCGCCCAGCCCTAGCTGTATCAAAACTCCATTGTTGTGCGGCTTATATGACGTACCAAGCACCGTGCCCTGGTCTGTGGTGACAGTAATACCGACAGGGGCTAAGATTTCTTGATCTTTTCCTTTCTCACCCTTCAGAGCCCGAATGCTGTTGACATATAAATCATTTGTCACACACCATTTCAAAATAACAATACACCCCCTCTCCCCCTCATAGAAGAAAAACTAAAAAGCTGATAATTTCCTTTGTAGTTGACAGCCAGTGTCCAATCAATGCAGAAGACCTACCTGCTGTTCACTCCCACTCCAGCTACAAAGCGTTTTTGGGGGTATTTGTCCTTTATCTTTTTCAGGGTCATGTCTTTTGTTGCAACAACCCAAACATCTCCTCCTTTCCCACCCTGGCCTCCAAGACGGGGAAGACCCATGCCCCCACATCCTCCTCGGACATAAAAGCGAAGATTGTCCACAAAGTTTCCATACTGGACGAAATTAATTGAAATAATTTGCATTAGAGATACATACAAACAACATAAAAACCAATGTTTTCATTTTATACGGATTAATAATGTGCATTTTGCCAGTTGTAACTGACCACCCCTAATCGAACCCTTTAAAAAAAAAAGTTTTTAAAATATTTTTTGTGTTATCCTATATATTTGTCTATACCGGTAGTTATACCAGACAAGGTCTCTGATGCACAAAATACATATTTCTTACTTATTTCTCCTGATATATGCTTTACGTCTAACAGCTGCGAGATGATAACACGATGTTTGAATTGATGAATCGAAATATGTATTATTAACTATATAATTAATGGCATATTACATACATATTCAATACTGTATTGGTTATCGTCTATACTATCGTGTTACTTACCTTCCGAAAGCAAATGCGACTAATATAAACCATTTTTCATGATAGATCACAGGCATGTCATGTTGGTTCAAAGCAGGTCAAACACCATTACTTCCGTGTTTAGGAGGAAACGGAAGCTGATGCTCTTAGTATTTTCATTTCATTGGTTCATAAGCTTAGTGAGAGGTGCCAGGCTGGTAGAATGAATTGCGGCCGCGGGGCGTGCAGCTATAGGACTCTGGTAGATGCACCTAGCGGCCAAGCGGCACATTTAGAGAATAACCAGGGATTATCTATCCCTTACTTTCACCATGTGTTGACAAAAGCCACCGGTATTATTGCGGATCTACTTTGAGATCATAGTAAATGCATATGCAGACATCGTTGTTAGAGAAGAAACACAATTTTGTGAAATAGGCTATAAAATCAGATATGTTCGTAAAAGTTTGTGTGTAGGTACATTATATTTACATTAAAATAAACGTGTTTTACTCCAATAATAAATGTGGATTAGGCAGTATGTTAGAAAGTTATAGCCTAAAAATGATATGTTTTTCCTGCCGTGACTTGTGACAGTGACACTACTGCTGTATGCTACCCCATTGCTCGCAATCAATTCTCAAAGGAGTAAAATTACATTAGCGTTATTTTATTTTTTAAAGAAAGAATGGGTTTATGTTCACTATAGGCTCTTGACCCCCCTTAATCCCCCCCATGCTGTGGGCATGTGCGCAACTGTACAGGCTAGGCTGCAGTACCAATGCTTTTTGCTCTATTCTCGCAATAGGTATTGCGTCCAATGCGACCAACGCTCTTATCTGGGAAGCTGAGCGAGAAGCGCCCGTGACGAATAAATCAAAGGCACCGGTTCCTATTTTCCACGAGGATGAGCTGTCCGTCCTTGAGACTTCAATAAACCTGCATGGTATGTCCAGATATGCTACCATTTGGAAACCCAATAGCCCAGAAGGAGCGTGAGAGACATGCAGAGAGAGGGAGAGTCGGAGAGAGATATATGCTTATTGTTATCTCAAGCTAGACTTCAGCCAGATCGGTCCTCCCACCGGTGTGTCTGACAAAAGTACCGTTAGAAAACATAATATCACAAGTGGAGCGTCTGGGAGACACGATAGATAAATCACACCGCGGTAAGTCATAACGCCTAGAAGAAACGCTTTGCGGAGTGCTTGGTTTGGATATGAATGTATTTGACCTAATTATGCAATGATGACTATAGCCTCTATAGCCGCAGATTGCATGTGCTCCCTGATGATCAATCTTTCCGGATGCAGAGGGTGCGAGGAAAGTTGCAACGAGAAAAGTGGGAAAATAAAAAAATTATAGTGAGTATATACAATCATATCAATGGCTATAATAAAACCAGCTATTTGACAGCCATACAAATATACTGATTTGTAAAACGCATTGATAATTTACCTTTAAACGAATCAAATCATATTAATAATCGTGTTTGCTATTCAAATAAATAGTATTAATGGAAAGAAACACATTATCATAATGAAGTCATCCTGCTGTCATTACCTGCCAGTGTTTCAATTGGCATAGATAGTTAATGGTATTTTCTCCCAGGTGTAAACATTTAGCCAGCTCAAATTAAACCTATGATATGTTTGTATGCCACTGTACCAGCAATGTTGCATTGAGGTTAACAGAAAGTTGTAAAAGTTGAAGTATCCCTATGCTCCCTATAACACTGATAATATAGTGTATGGCTCCAGTACAGTAGTATGGGGAAGCCAAGTGTCATGCCTTGCGGTCTGGTGCCTTAGGCTACTTGTTGTCATCATGCCTCGGTGACTGAAACTTTTGTTGTGATTGTTTAATTAAGCAGTGGTGTTGAAGTGCCAGTTTCAATCTGCCAACGGGCGACAAATCATTAGACAGGCAATGCATGGAATCCCACTGCTTTGACGGTAGATGGTAAGCAACCCATGGAGAACAGGCGAGAGGAGAGAAAGGTAGAGGGATAGGAAAAGCATGGAACCAGACCAGAGGGGGCAGGATAAGGACACCCATAGTGGTTAGGGTGACCAGCTCCAGCCCGAAAAGCTGTGCTGGCGGAAGAGGCACGTGCACAATGAACAGTCAGGCAGTCCGTGTTGATGAAGGCAAGGAAGGGTAATGTATGGGTTTCAGTGAGATGGGGCAAGTGGCCATGTTGTTTGGTAGTTTGCTAGATGCTAGGTGTTCTGCAGGAATGTGTGAGCAAGGGCAGAGTTGGTGGTCTGGGCTATCAGTGTGCCAGGATCAAATTCCCACCCTGCCACCCCACTGGGAGATGGGTGGGTGGGCGGTGGGGTAAAGACATTAACATGTCTGAGGATTAGGGCCCACTCAGAAGAATGATCAGGGGGGATTTGCCCGCCAAGCACACAATGGCACCGCCCTCGCATTACACGCAAACACACCCTGCACCCATCAGCGTTGAACAACAGACCTGAGCTGCTTGTTGTGGTGGGTTCTGGCCGCCTGTGTGACGTCCAGACAGAAATGGAGGGTGGCGGGTGTCTATGTTGGAGTAGGGCACAATACCAGGACAGGCCGCTTTCTTTTTATTTGCCCCTGCAAACGTTTGAGGGTCAGCTGACAGCGCTGAAAGAAAACATTCGGCAGCGGACAATGAAGAGAGAAGGCCGGTTTAACCCTGCTCTCTACACTGGCCTATAGTGTGGCAGCAGTGGGGTCTATGGGAGGGACTGGGGCATCTTCCCTATCAGTTATATTACTAACTACTTTCTAACTTCTGTTGCTCTGGGTCTGGCTGCAGCCATGCCCCTTCTAGAAGAGACCTTGCCCCAAGAGCATCCACTCACCCTGCCTGTGGTCATCATAGGTGAGCAGCAGCAATTGACGGACATCTTCACCCGTTATCCTTATCCTCTCAACAGAAACACGCATGGTGACAAGCTTACATCTACAGTAATATCATGTAGAAATGCTGAGGAACAAAAACATACACTGACGTTTTAGTTCCTTAGCATTTCTAATTCCACTTGCGTCCCTTTTAGGCAATGGCCCGTCGGGTATCTGCCTGTCCTACTTGCTGAGTGGCTACAATCCCTATTTAGACACAGGCACTGTGCACCCGAACTTCATTCTTTACCAAAAACTGCTGAAGATGAAGCACTTACCCATCACTGAACAGGTAAAGGCACTCCGGTGAGCAGACACATAAAGCACAAACTTGCCCGTCATAACTACATTCCTATTGCAGGACCTTGAATATCTGAGTGAGGGTCTGGAGGGACGATCGGGGAATCCCGTGGCAGTGCTGTTTGACACACTCCTATACCCCAATGCAGACTTTGGCTACGAGCTCCCCCCTGTCCTACAGTGGAGGAGGGACAAGCTACAGTACATCCCACACCTGGTCCTGGGCAGGGCAACACCGGGAGGTGCCTGGCACGTAAGCAGCTCCCAATCTCTCAACGCATAACTGTTTATGCACACTCCCGTCGCTGAATATGTCCTGCTCAACTGCCCTAGTCACTTACTGTAACTGTCTTCTCACTATAAATAAGATGTACCCTTTAATGCAAACTGTCTCTTTACTCAGGCCATGGAAGGCTCCATGCTAACTATTAGTCTTGGCATCTGGATGGAGCTACCAGGGGTAAACTACCGAGACCTGATTAACAAGAAACGCAAGTAAGGTGGCCGGTGAATGTGAAGATTTCCAAACCGGCTCTTGCACAATCACGATTTATTATCTTCTACCTCTCTTAAAGGAAGGGTTAGTCATTCTCGAGAACGCTTGCTAACTTCGAGTTAAAAACAGTATCACTCCACAGCACCAATCCACGAAACGAAACGCACTGTGAAGCATAGCGTAGTACTACGGCTTTGTTGATGTGAGCAGTGTTCGCCACTTTATGTTGCTATGTACGGAGCCAGAGCTGTGTAGACGTATCAGCGTATGACGTATAAGCTAGCAAAATGTGAGGAGACATTTGGTGAATGACAAAAAGTGTATTAGCTTAAATTTAGCTTACCTTTTATCCCTGTCTTTTCTCCAGGTGTGCAACCAATGACAGAGCCACCCCAGAGGAAATCTCGTCGTACTATCGCAACTATGTAAAGCTCATGGGGCTCCAGAAGAACTTTGTTGACAACACCTATGTGACCTCTGTCCAGAAACTGTGCCGGGGGCACAAGGACGAGGGGTTAGAGAATGGGGACAAGAAGCAGGGCCATGAAGGAGTGGGAGACGGGGGCAGTGGGAGGTTTGAAGGAAGCAACGTTGAGTGTGAGGATGGTGGTGGTGGTGGGGCTCTGTGGGAGGTGAGGGGATACCAGCGAGTGCAGAGTGACACCCATATCCCATTCTGCCTGTTTGCAGAGAATGTCGTCCTTGCCACAGGCGTGTCCGATTCGCCGACCCGGCTTGGCGTTGAAGGGGAGGATCTTACCTTTGTGTTCCACAGCATATCTGATCTAGGAGTGGCTCTGAGCCAGAGGAAACTGAATCGAAATTCTGATCCAGTTCTAATTGTAGGCGCTGGCTTAAGTGCAGCAGATGCAGTTCTGTCTGCGTTCAACAACGACATTCCAGTGTTGCATGTCTTTCGCAAAAACATAGACAACCCTGAGCTCATTTTCAAACAGCTGCCCAAGACCCTGTATCCAGAATATCACAAAGTATATCACATGATGTGCTCCCAGATCCATGCAACAGGCATGGCTGTGTCCTCAGTTGCAAATAGACCTCAGGCTGCAAGTATTGCTTCCTCAGTCTGTGCTAAGATGTGCTCTAAGATACAGCTAAGCTATAAAACCACTTCCGATGGCAGCCTATTCCCTGACTACACCAGCTTTCCTGAACACTGTGTTGTGTCTTTCCAGTCTGACTTGAAGTGCACACTGCAAGGAAACAACTCCCTAAAGGCATTCAAGATCTCTATGGCTCTGGTGCTGATTGGGACAAATCCAGACTTGTTTTTCCTCAAGGGCCATGGCCAGTACCTCGGTCTGGATCCAGAAAAGCAAATTTCCTGCAAGAAGAACCCCATTGATATTGACCCATATACGTTTGAATGTGCTAAAGAACCAGGTCTCTTTGCCATGGGACCCCTGGTTGGAGACAACTTTGTTCGCTTTTTGAAGGGTGGAGCTTTGGGCATTGCTGCATGTCTGCTGAAGAGACATAAAAAGAATGGAAAACAAATAAAAAATGGAGGGAACAACTTAATATGATGAGATGGAGACAGGAGGTCATATCAACTGTAGTATTGAGTAGTACATTTTCAGGCACATAACACATTACGGATTGACGTGAAAGGTAGAGCAGTGTTTTCTCTACTAAACGAAAGCTTTAAATAATTCAAGCAAAAGCATATATGTGAATGGGCATACCCAAAATTCCAATCTAAAATGTGCCAATATTTTGTAGTCATCTTCTTTCTGCACTATATGGACCTCATTTATTTATTTTTATTGTCTTTTCAATACAACATATGCCTCTCACACACAACCAACATTTACTATCCTTCAATCCACACTTGTGTTATCATGCTAAGCCTACAGTATTGCTAGGCCTACAGTATGGCTAATCTGCAGTTGAATTATCTCAAAAGTGGACGACGACAACGAGGATAGCTTGACTGACCTGTTGATCATTGACATTGATCATTGACATTTTGCAGCTGTCAACTTAATTGTCCGGAGCTACAGTTTATGTTTCTGGATAGATACTCAATCTAATGTTCCGCATGATTCTGAGCCAAAACCTCATACCTCAATTTTCTCATGGTTCCTTCCTAGCATATAAATAAGACAAAAATATATAAATCCCGACCTTGTCATTTGGATCAGAGCTATTGACAAAAATGCAGATGGTTTACTTACAAACATGTTTTCGTGGACCTAAATTCATTAAGAGGATACTTTGGGTCTAGCTGTCCTGACTAGTCTGGTTACAAGAAGAAAAGAATATGAATTAGCATGCCACATTATGAAGTTATTCTCAATGCCATAAATACACCTTTTATACAAAAATTGAATTTCAATGCAAGTATTTAGATACACATCCAAGTAGAAAAACCAATCCTTAAAAAAAAAAAAAAAAAGATACTCAATGAGTGTTAGCCTACAGATTACGTATCTACAGTAATCTGTAGGCTACCATTTTGAACACAAATGTCCTGTTTTAAGACAGTCAGCGATCTAAAACTTTATCAGTGTATCATGTTGTTGGCTGAATCTGATAATGCTAACAAGCATAACTTGTGCCATGCAATTACCTAGATGTGCCCACTGCCTGTGTACATGCATACTTGTGGCATGATTTGGCCAGGAAACCAATCACTAGCCTTGCAATTATGTAATGCCAGTTGCCAAATAGCTTTCAGCCAAAAGTTAGAATGTTCTTTTTTTTATTTATTTTTTTATTTGCCAATTGTGTGTGTGTACACGTATGACGAGGAACTTCTCTCTTCTGGTATTCACTGGGAGCTCAGCGTACAGGGTGAACTATACAGAATCAATGTCCTGCTCAACCGGCCCTCTGCAGAGTGGATTTCTCTTGAGCACGGTGCTCTGTTTAAGAGTGGGCTCACTACTAAGTATGCCTCAAAGGAAAATACCATTATCGATGTAAAATGAATGCTCTTGTTCTGTTCTACACTCCTGCTCTTCACACATTTGCTGTGGACCTGAAAGGACATGGAAGATGTCAAGCAGCTGCACAAATACACTGATTCTACCTAGTTTAAGATTCGTGCTAGCTAGCTAGCTATACATATATAAATAAATAAATTAAAGAAATAAAAGAAAGGAATGTTGACGTCTTTCCTTCTCTCCTCCTGCTCATCTTAACCAGGCCCTACTAAATTAAAACCAGGGAGCTCATTGGTCCCTTGTTATCAGAATAATTGCTTTGTGAAAAGTATTGGTACACACTTGTTAAACTGAAATGGATTTATAATGTTTTGTATGCTGTATTTTTTTATTACTAACAAATAAAGTCTTTAAGTCCTCAAGTAGTTTATTTTTTTAACATACATTATCTTGCTGTCAGAAGACAAAATATGCAAATAGTGTGCAACATTTCACTATAAAGTAAGAACATACAAACATTTGTCACCGGCAAAGATTTCTTGTAATTTTAGAAGAAGCATCAATTCACAACTCTATTAATGAACATTATTGTCACAGTTGACATAATGGGAGTATAATAATCCATTCTGAGGGGTGTTGGGATAGTTTGGCAAACCTCCTGTGTTGATAATGGTTTTCCTTCTGTTTTATCTTCTGGTGAGTTTGGAGGGGTTGTACCTAAACACAGACACACATCGTTGGGCTTTTAACATTCCTGATGAATAATTCTTCAATGTCCTTAGTGGCATTTTGAACAAACCCAAATTAGATGTTGTAAATCGTGTTGTAAAACTGAAATCAAACATCCTTCCAATAAACCTTGTCTGGATGCCTGGTTTTGGCCTACCCCAAAAAATAAAGGAATGTTTTCTTAGCAGAGTAGTCTGTTCCCTGGTTACGCATGACTGACTGGACATGATGACTTAGTGATCAAACTACATGACACACACACACACACACACACACACACACACACACACACATCTCACACATCTCACACTGTCTCTGTTCTGCTTAGACAGAGAAAACACAGCAGCTTCAGTGCCAGCTTACATCACCTCCGTTACCCTAGCAACCACTCACTGCTGTGACGCAGGAGTCACCCAAATTGTGATTGGTTAAATTGTCAGCAAAGTGGATTGTCCAAAATGTCCAATATCTACATTTATCCTAAATGTAGATATGTGAAATATCCTACCGATTGTAGTGGCTGGTGATGTTAAGCTAACATTTACTTTCTATCCTCGTCCATTAAATGCAAGGTATCTCAACCAACAACATGGCTCAAACATGCAACAATGCAAAAATACAAGTCCCTCACCTGAATAGGTCATCTCCTAGACTCTCCTCGCACTTGTTTCGATGCTCCTCCTGAAACAAACAAGCACAGACTTTAAACGGATGGATTAGGCACAGAGAAAGTGACAGATGTAGAGATGCATGGAGGGGGAGGGAGAGACAGAGATGCAAAATTACCTCAGCTGCATCTTTTAGCCATTCATCTAGCTCTGAATTATTGCCCCTGTTGTGGGCAAGAAGAGCTAACCCTCGAATGACCTGGGGCAAATCGTCTGCCGCTGGCACTGGCACCTGGGGCAAACACAGGCCAGAGAACACATTTGGGAAAAGAAATCAATACTGTACATTGAGCATTATATATTATAGGGGACAGGATGGTCTAGTGGTCTGGGTGTTGGGCTCCCAGCCGGAAGGTTGTGGGTCCGAACCCTGGTGTTGACCAACCTGTAAGCATCCTTGAGCAAGATGCCTAACCCCCTAACTGCTCCCGGTGGTTGGTCGCACCTTGCATGGCAGCAATCGCCATCGGTGTGAATGCGTGTGTGAATAGTTGAGTGTGAGGCAATTCTGTACAGCGCTTTGAGTGGCAGGAAGGTTAGAAAAGCGCTATATAAATGCAGTCCATTTACCATTACTGAATGAATGGAGAAAATGTCCATGGAGTAAACCTGCCAATATTTCAATATATTTTATTCTCCACAATAAACTATAACTGAACAAAAAATACAGATAAACGTGGGCTTGTTACATCTGAAACTAACCTTGCGGAAGCATTTGAAGTTCTTGGTATAGCCGTTACCCTGGATCTGCTTAGGTTTGGCTTTTGGAGGTCCTGTAACTGTGAGTGACTTGAACTCCACTAAGACCAGCCTCTTAGGAAGGTCTTCCCCGTGTTCCTTCTTCTGCAATAAAAGGTGCATACAGACACAAGGATCAAACAAGGATAAAAATAAGCACAGGGTAGTGAGATCGAGAGAGGTCGTTTTTACAGCACGTACTGGGGCTTCCTGTTTGACCGTGGGCTTTTGAGGAGCCTCCAGCATTTCTCTTGGTCGATCTAGATCTAGATTTATGTATAAAATGTATGTATAAAGCAATGTTGTTGTTTTTTTATGAGCAAGGCTCATTTTGTTTAGGATTTCTTAGATCAGACCAAAAATAAAAATGCATCTGTTCTCACCAGAACAAAAGACACCTCTTCATCTTTAACCTCTGGGCACTGATTGGTTGTCAATCTCGTCGCTGAATGCTTGGAGGACCGCTGGTTGGTTGCACGGTCTCTCTCAGGTGCCAGCTGCTCTCTGGCAGATGTAATTTCAGCCGACTGTTGCCTCTGGTTACTATTGGCAGTTGAGGCATTCTCAAGGCCCACTCTCGGCTTTTGATTGGCTTCATCTTTACTTTGTGGATCAATCCTCTGCCTTTTACTGGCCGCAGTGTTAAAGGGCGATTTTCCATTAGTAGAGCAAGTGGTCTCTTGCTGTGCCTGCAGTTTCTTACTGGCAGTCAGTGGCTCATCCAAACAATCCATGTCTTGGGACATAATGGACTCCAGCTCTTCCATCGGTATCCCTGCCTCTGCCTCCACCTCCTTCCTCTTTCTGCTCTGTGGCTCCTGCTGAGCAGGCTGGGAGACCCTGTGTGACAGAGCCCCTGAACTCAGCTGGCTGCCGGGCGTCGTCTCGTCATAACACTCCATGTCTTCAGACATAATGGACTCCAGCTCCTCCACCGATATGTCGGCCTCGGCCACGATCTCCTTCCTCTCCGGGGACACCGCGTCCGGCAGGACCTCGGACGGTCCTGCAAACAGGTCAGCCCTCGAACCCGGCTGACTATGGGTGCCGCTGGCTGTGGGAAGTGTGTCGCCGTGCGAGGCTGCGGCGCTCTGCCTGGAAGAGGGCGTGGAACTTGGGACAGGCAAGGGCGGCGGCGGCACGGCCCTCTTTGGCTGCGACTGGGCAGCAGAGGACTCTTCCTCACGAAGCCTGGAACACATGAGTGGAGAGATCTAAGCAAGTGAAGATTTTGATAAGCAACAACCCGAAATGACGTACATTCATGGGATTGACAGGCAAAAACATGATTTTCTATACAGGCAGGAGCTATATGAACAAGAGCAGGGGTTTTCACTCACTACATTTATAGCTCGAAAATCCTTACCTACATAAACGCTAGTGATTATAAACACATTTCAAATCCCATTGACAATACAAAGTATACACAGTACATACCGTTTTTTATTGACTGGCTGAAAGAAATTGATAAGAGTAGACTGCTTCTGAGGGGAACCTTGGGTGGTGGACATTTGTTTCTGAGGCAGGAGCCTTGTGCCACCATTGGCTTTAGGATAAGATGGCTGCTCATCATTCCTTCTATGTGATACTAGAAAAAAAACAAAACAACAACAATACAGTTAGCTAACAGTCATTCGTTTAGCTGTAATGGCACCTAGAGATGCAGGCACAACGTCTCTACCTTGGGGTTTTGAGACAGCTTTCTTCCTCTGAGACTCTGTGTTCTCCACATTAAACGATGGGCTTACTGCAGTGCAATGGTCTTCTGTTTCCTGTGCTATGGGTTTGGATTGGCATGGCTGAGCACCAGATCTGTTGTGGCCCTTCTCGGGAGTTTCCATTACTATAGACACCCCAGCCACTTTACTATGCTCGGTCCTGAAGAAAAAAAACAACCAACAAACAAACAAAACACTGTTTGACAAAGTGATTTTAATAAACTGACGTTTGCAATAACGAATATACTGTACGTGTAAGCGTGTTTATACCCTTGAAATGGTTCTGTGTTGACTGCATATGCTGTGATGTTTTGAGATGCCACAGATAATACAGTCTCCTCCACAGCTGCATTCTGGGAAAGCGTAGCACCAATAATGCTGGGCTGTACTTTTTGTGTTGCCACTGAAACATACCCAAAACAATTTGAACAAATTTAAATAAAAAGATCATACATAATTACAGCAGGGCAATGTCCTAGACAGTAACACAGGCACAGAGGTTTGTATTGATCAGTATTACTCACTTGAATCCATTAATGGATTGGATGGATTGCAGTACTTGTCACAAGAAGAGTAGATGGCTGCCAATCCTATCTCAGATTCTGGAATTAATCGAAGGCCTTTTCTGTATCAGAGGAAAGAAATGTGGTTAGTAATAAAAACAGACAATTGTACAAAATCATTCAGGATATCAGGCCCTGATAAATGTTTCATTCATTGTGGATTTGTACAGCCTTTGTATGAAAGGTGCGTACATTTGCAGAATACTCTTCACCGAGTTTGCCCACTCATTTGTGGCAGAAGGAAGAAGAACGTGGGTGTTTCCGAATGCTATGTCAACAACACAGCTCTGCTGAGACTCCAGCAACGAGAGAGGCATTGATGGTTCCTGCAGCAACTGGCTCCTCCCCCCTCCAAAACTCACTGCAGCACTCAAGCGCTTAAGCTGACAATAGAATAGAACAAGTGTGAAGAGTATGTGTACTGCAGCTCAAAGACATATGTCTGAAGGTCATAAAAATTATCTCCCCATTCCTCAACCATAATAATAATTATTATTATTATTAATAAGTGGATCATTAAAGACGATCCACTGAACGGTCAGTCAGATATGAGACATAAATGTACGGGTTATATTTTCTGTGCTGATGTCCATTTTAGGAGGAATACATCAAACCTGTTTGGAACTAAGGAAAATAAAGGTTTTCCCATCAAAGATCCGTCTACGCACTGGCTTTGCCCCAAGTTCCACTTTCTCTATATTCAAGCTTGGCTCATCAATCTCTGGGATGAACCTGCAGGTATCAAACAACATATATGTACTGTGGGTGTGGTATTCAATGTCACTCAGAGAAGGGACTGGCCTGTATCGTACCTATCAGGAATAGGAGGGGGTGTTTTCTGCTGCAGAGCTTTGGTGAGCTCTGTGAAAAACTCTGGCTTGACAATGGGCCGACAACAAAGCAGAGCACATATAGTCTGTATTAAAAGATAAAAAAAGAAAATATAACGCACATTAGCATCTGTTTTAACAACAGCTTCTCCCACAACACACGTACGCACACACATTACTGAGACCAGCTGACCTTGATGGTGACTTTAACAGAGGGCATGATCAGGTGAGTACAGTCCTGAGTCCAGCTGTTAACCAGCTTGCCACCCAGAGGGAGCAGAGCCTGTGAGAGTGAGGCCTTCCCATCATTGTCCACACATGATGTACAGACTACTATCTTCTGATGGTCCACACTGGGAGGACAGGGGAACACGCATACCATATACAGTCAGTGACAGAGACGTCATTTTATACTAATCTAAATGCATATTATAGATTTTCTTAAACCTTCCACCAATTAAGATGCCTCAGGTCAATACCCTGTGACTGTAGTCAGTAGCAATAAAACATATATTCTAGTAGGTTCTACTACAAAGATGGATAATTCAAATTGCAGTATAACCAAACACAGGAAAATGTAATTGTACATGCAATACTGTATACACTAAGACACATGAATGAATGAATGAATGAAATAAAATAAAAAATATATAAACAATGACAATCCCCACTGCAGTCCACATTGCACGCACACAGTTCAAATAGGATCAATATGAACTACATACCAGAACTTGCTATGAAAAACCCCAAATGTGACACTGTCTCCTGATGTCAGGATATGGGAATCATTCTCTGACAGGCGCTGATTGTTGACAAAAGAACCATACTTGGAGCTATCCTTCAGAGTCAAGGTCTGAAATAAACAACAAACTAGTGTCATTTTTGATGGTAAATTATTTAATTGTGCTATTGGTTCAACTGCGTGTCTCAAAATAAGTTAAAAAGGATCACAATATTTTTATTTTTCATACTTTCAAAAAATACTTTGCATTACTATCAAATTTGTTATTTATTATACTATCCTGTCTTACTATGTATGACACTATAGGTTTTAAAATTTCCTCTATAGGCTATATCAGACTTGCACAGAAGATGGCGCTATATCATCAAGATGTTTTCCCTCAGTGCACTCAGATTACTTATACTATAGTGTGACATTCACTATCAAGCTGGCATAGACAGACAGTTCTGGCTGGCTGTATATGATGCCTCGTGATAGTTATAATATCGATCCTCTTCTCACCTGGGCAGTAGCAGTGAGGTGGGCATGAGCCCTGCTAATGGATTGGTCATTGGACAAGAGAATGTCACAGTTCTTGCGTCCCACTACATACTCCTTATTAGGTAGCAGGTAGTGGGTCTCACCTGTGAATGACAGTATGCCAGTTTTAGTCCTTTAACTGTACAGATAAGTATATTTCCCTCCCCTTAAACCAACCAGTCATCCGCTAGAATTAGATTTGATAAGTGAAATACAAATACACGTATTTAATGCCGCATAGCAGCTACTACTAGCTGCTATGCTATACTGTAGCTATACTGTAGCTAGCACGACAAGAACGTTCGAGGAGTTGCTTTTTTATGTTATCAGGGATTAATCCATATTCCATTATGAAATGGTTAACAATGTGTATGACATATTTTTTCCACTCGTTAACCTATAACTATACAGTACGGTACAGTACTGTACTGTAACTTACAAGATTTGTTATCAGCCGTCCTTGCAAATTTAGCGTTACAATGTCAATACAGTTACCTGCATCTTCCAGGGGCTTTAATATCCACATATCCCTTGGACTGACTTGATAACTATCCAAAAGATCATTGGTAACGTTAAGACTTTGCAAGTTGTTTTTATAAAGTTAAGGCATCAACAACAACATCCCGCCATGTGACGTCTAATGAATGCGCCACTGCTATTTCAAAGTACGAGTTCCCCGCAAGAATCCAAAATTAGGGCTACACTTAACTAGGGGTGAAGCTAAACACAATAAAGGACCATAAAGAACAAGGACATTTCTTTAAATGTATTATTATTTAATATTGAAACACAAATGTATCAGAGTAAAAACAGCAGCCATAACTACTTCATATGAACAAAACAATAATTTCATTTTAACAGTTAACCTATCTGTAACTTTTTTATATGATGAGTTTTTAATGATATGAAGATCATGTTAAAAAATAGCATAGGCTATTGTTTATTTTAGTCATATGGCACACACAGCCTGTATTGCTGACTTGAGTTTGTAATATTTACATCTTATCTATTGCTATTATTTATTGACTGTCAGAACAAACGATCATTGTTTGTATTCCATGGTTGTTCTGCAGCTGCTCTGAGACGACCCCTTCCCCACAAACAAGGCAGTTTGTGATTGAATTTCATAACAGCAACACTGATGCAGGAATCAGGCTTTCGAATGGTCTCACACCAATCCGGGTAGTCCACAGGCTGTGACGCACTGTAGGAAAGATAATAGTCAGAATTGTGTGATAATAATGATCTCACCAACTTCCAGGTCACTATGTGAAAACAAACTTAACTGATCACAGCATCCTAATCCAAATGGCTCCATGCAAACACACTGGTAACAATCACTGGTTATCCAGCTCTCCCCTATTCCATACACATGTCCCATGTGTTCACAAGTCCCTGTGAGAAAACACAGTTGCTATGATATAGTGTTACATTTGCAAAGCCGTGAAAGGTGTGCAACCTCTCCTACATATGCACACACAGACATACACCCACTTGCACATACACACACTGTACCTTTGGTGTTGAAGTAGCACTCCCCGTTGTTTTGGACAGAAAGACAGGGCATGCTACCACTCAGGATGCAGATGCAGATCAATAGGACTGCTCTCCCTGCCTCGGCCATTTCTAAAATTTGGGTTAGACATGGAATTATACATTGTATTGTATTGTATTTGCCTGAAAGGCAGGTGGAAGTTTGCTGGTCCATTTCTTACCGTTTCCAGTAACCCACATGCAACTCCCCTTATGCTTTACTTGATTCTTATGTATTTGTTTTTCTTGATTTCATTGACTTTGTATCTTTCTATTCCTCTTCTTCTGCTTTGGTGCCCGGCAGTTCCTCTTCTGTCTGTGATGAAAACTGACACCCCTCTTACGGCAGTCTCCCATATTTATACCACACCGCATCCTCTTTATCTCTGCACTCACTTCTACACGTATCTTTTGTGCTCAATAATTGTTTCCACATGTGTTGTGAATGCTGTATGTGCATAGAAAGATACAGGGAGACACACACAGGCTGTTTATACACGCATGCTTTTGTTATGTTCCCCAGCTATTCCCTCTTGTGCCCCTCACTGAATTCCCCCCCCAGAGCATACAGTGTGCTCTCTTTCAGATAACATTTGTCTCAGGAAGCATTATTTGACCCTATAGGCAGATCACAATGGTGACACAATGGTGATCTGCCTATAGGGTCAAATAATGCTTCCTGGCACATTGTGTGTGTGTGTGTGTGTGTGTGTGTGTGTGTGTGTGCGTGCGTGTGCGTGTGCGTGTTAACCATGCATATTCATGACCTCTTCGTGGCTGTGTAATGTGATACTGTGGCAGATTAAATTAAATAATTCCCCTCCATTAGCATAGCTTTAATGATGTGTTTTGTCCAACAACTGCCTAATTATAATTAGATCAAACAAATCATGCACAAGCAGATGCTTCACTAAGTCATACCATTGTTAATGAAGCATCATATAGGGCCTAAATTAGATGTTATTTATACTTAGTCGTACACAAGTTGGTTTTATCGTATTGTTTTTTTTTTTTAATGTTTGAAAATGGGTTATGATAAGATTCTATAGTTGTACAGTATTAGATTCTGGCTGTTGGTATAAGCAGTACTACCAAAGTCTCATATATCTTCAATCATACATTCATACACAGACAACAACTGCATTTCAGATTTTAGCATTCTCTTGGAATTGGGCTTACAACAGGTTTACTATTAGGTACTTTTCACACTTTTAATTTAAACAGTTTTGAGAAGAAAAAAAAAGGTTTAGTTTGCATGAATGCACATTTTACAGTGAGTACATTTGTATCAAGTACAGAGCAAGGCGGCATACACTGCTACATTACATGTTTAGACTTAGGCTAGCCATGACTGAACTGCGGGTCAACCACCCTAATCACCAACCCATCCTTGCCAATAGGATACCTTTATACTATAATGTGAACATTGTATATCAGGCTGGACACAATACACAAGGATGCCTACAGGCACAGACAGGCAGGAAACCAGTCTATTCACTCTTTACAGTATAGGTGCATTGCAGTTGTAAAGAATATGTAGAATATGTGGAAGTGATAAATGTACATTTGGAAACCTGCTAAACAAGATGTTGTTTTGCACATACTGAGAAATACAGAAACGCTTGTGAAAACACATGTGGACAAATAGTCAGAATGCTGTTTTTGTTATATTTAATAACAACAAAAACATATATTTCAGAAAATGCCAGCAAAATGTCTTTCAATACTGTATTTGCTACCTGAACTGCTAAGTGGACATGAGGATGAGGTGCCAGACTCTGTAGGAATATGTCTGATATTTAGTTGACAAGACAACCCAGGACAACAACACCCAAATATCAAACATATCACACAGCCGCCAGCCAATCACAGTCCCTGGAAACTTGACTTCAGTCCCAACCAATTGAAAACTTCTGTGACCTATGCAGTAACAAATTAGACAACAAGTAAGGTTGGAGTGGAGAGAAAGAAACGAAAGATCAAAGAGGAAGTAGAGGGAGAGAAGGAGAGAGATTGAAAAAACAAAAGATGTGATTAGATCTGCATCACAGATTGCACACAATTGGTGCTGTTTAACGTTATTTAACAAATGCTGTTCAATAACAAATATGGGGTCAAAAGGAGAAAGAAAGAAAGCAGGAGAGGGAGATGGAATAGGACTTAGATAGTGCAAATACATAGTTTTTAACATTTACACATAATTATAAGTGAGGAGAAGAAGGTGGATGTGGATGACACCAGGACATTTATTTAAAGAAGCCCACCCTCTATTTGTTTCAAAAACAGCATGTGACATTTAGTGGTCATGTCTTGCATTTGTTCGTTATTGTAGAGGCAGGATATACCCATCATGCACTGGGCAGGCATAGTGTACACAGGTGCTAAAGATAAAGTATTACAGATACAGTAGGTACACAAGGGATAACAGAGCAGTGGCTGACACCGTTGTCAATGTTTACCTAACATTAACGGACACGATAAAGATATAATGTAACTCTTAAATAAATACATTAATGAATTAATGAATTCTAAAACCACATGCAAACATGTACTTACCCCATTTGTCCGGTCTTCTCTCTCTGAGGATACAGTATACATACTCTGTACAGTAATTTA
>JAODUE010034623.1:0-10546 GCA_027564755.1 Amblyopsis hoosieri
TGTCACATGAAAAGATATGCTCACATATTTGCAAATATGTGAGGGGTGTACTCACTTTTGTGAGATACTGTATATCACACCTAAACCACGGCCGTAGCTAAACTACGATGCTGATTGGCAACACACAAGGTTTACACGGCCTGAACCAACTCCATTTCCAAGCTCTCCATCCTGATCTTGCGAGGCTACAAAAGGGCAGGGCTTACTTTGAAAAGATTTGGTATAAGATCATTTCTGAATCTTCTCTAAGCTATCCTTCCACTCTGTTCAGTCATTCAGAGCACTATGCATTGTGTGTACACTCTGGATTGTAAAGTTAACGTTTCTCTGCCAGTGTGCGTGTGTCATTTCTTTGTGTTTTTATTGTTCTCAGGGTATGATCAATGACATGGAGGAGGGCTCGCTGTTGGGGATGTTTACCTATGACCAGGATGGAGAATCTACTCAGACATTCATACTTCCTGTGAGTCTGAATCTTCACATTCAGACTGCATCTACAATACAATACAGTTTAGACCGTGTTCCACTTGTAAGACTGGCAGCACACTCAGAAGTCTATGGTGTACATGTGTGTTGCTGCGTCATATTGACTCAAATTGACTCATTATCTCGCTATGTAGATTTTATAACTGGCTCAGAACTGACTGGAGCAGTTTTAGTCATACATATATTACTAATTATCAGAAAATAGTTAACAATTATTTTAAAAATATATATTATTATTTGTTATTACACCCATTTTCAGCATGTTGACACAGTTCCCTGTTTGTGACATGCCACAATACCACAATGGGTGTAAGGTACCACAGCACCAGTCTCAACCCTGTAAAACAGCTCTGATCAGAGCGGTTGGTTTGAGTGCCTGTTCCGTAATGCTAATGAACCACCAGTCACCCTGCTTCCTTATTGTTCCACAGTAACACCAGCAGCAGTGGTAGTCAGCCCCGGAATGATGTCTGGGGGTGTGACTGTTTGACCAAACTTGACACCAGAGTCAAACTATTTTTTTTGGAATGACAATTATATTATAGTAGATGTGCCTTTTAGTAATCTTAGATGTCCGTGGCCGCTACAGTGGGATTCTATTAGGCTGTCGTGGCCACATTGTAGTAGCCTATAAACACAATAATGCCAGAAATAGACTGACAAGCCATACACATGAATAATTGGTACTGGTAATTCATTATTCAGCATGTCATTTCACAAGTCATAGACACATACTGTATAGGCTATGCCACAAGCCAGTTAGCTTCAGATTATTATCAATGAGCGATGCTGAGGTAGGCCTAAATCCTCAACACGACATTCTGCCTTTTTAAACCGTTAACTGTTCTCATGGATTATGATTATGATTGCCGTCTCTGTGAAAGATACATATGAAGCTGCCTACAAATTCTATCAAAATACGGTATCGTACGATAAGCCTCATATGCTTCCTAAGAATGATACCTATGCTTGGACACAGGCGCGTTGTTAAGCCTGGACATTCGGGGCTTTAGCTGCGCGATTATACAGACATTGCGTATCTAATGCTACTTCACACAACTCTGTCTCCTAAAGAAGCACCGAAGACCGTGTTGCCAGATGGGGAGGTTTCCTGACAAATTGGGCTATTTGTAATGATAGTTTGCGGGCAAAACTTGGCTTGTCGGGTTGATTTACAGTCCGCAGGTGATTGTGCGGTATACTGTTAATAAAATATGGCAACCCTGCTATCAGATAAAGTTTTGAATGCCCCGTTATCGCTTAGCATATGTCAGTTATATCAGTTAATTAGGCTAAATATACTACTAGTAGCTAGAGATTAATGTCCAGAAAAGACAGACAACAATTATATGATGAAGAAAGAGAGAGAAACAACAAAGAGCTAAATATCATGGAGACACCAGGAAAAACAGACAGACAGCATAGTGTCTACAATGTCATGGAGACACCAGGATATAGACAGACAACAAATAGGCTTAGATTAAGACACCAGGGCCTTATTTCAGCAAGCAGGTTTAACCAACTCTGAAACTAACCCTGAACTCTGAGATGGAAAACTCAGAGTTTTCAGTTTCAGAACAGCTGATATGAGTTAGTTCAGTTAACTTGGAGTATGTTTACTCTGTTAAGCCCGTGCATGAAAACTATACAAATCCATTATCAATGGAGCTCAGATACTACGCTGCAATATGGCGACCACCAAGAAAAAAATAAAGCTTAACATGCTTAATAGCAGAAATTGTTCATGCTGTGTTCAGCCTGTGGAAAGTAACTTAGGAAAATTATACATTGGAGCAAGCAAACATCTCTCACTCTCATAAGCAAGTCTAAAAATTTGTGAGTGCACTAAGCCCCGCCCCATTCCCCAGAGTGCACTTTCTTTAGTGTAATTTGAGTATAGTTTAAGTTGTATATTTTTGTATTAACACTTTAATAGTGTCCTTAGTTCATATATGTATCAGGGTACAAAACCTTACTGTTTGTACAAGAATTATGTTATTGACAAGGCACCATTTCAGAAAATTCAATTTTGTGTGCTTATTTTAATGGTATGGTTTAAATGTTTGCTATCAGTTTGTGTTCTCTACATGCTGTATCCCTCCAAGATGTATTGGGTGCATAGTTAAGCGATTAGACTTATGTGTCTTATTTTGTTGGTGTTGGATGATGGAAACAGAGTTTTCTGAAAAAGTTATTAATCATTCAATAGTTTTTTTTTTCTTTTATAGACTTTTTCTTCTTTATTGGACAACGGCATCCTGTTGATTGGAAAACAGCCAGCCATTGTGTTTGAAAATGTCCTGCCATTGCTAGTTTTCCTCAATTGATATATGATTGTATATACTTTATATTTGTCTGTGCACACAGAACCGCTCAGACGTGATCCATCGATTTGTAGAGCTGCGGATCCTCAGCAACTGGGGTCACATGGAGTACACGTGTGTGTACCGATTCCGTGTCCATGGAAAGATCGCATCGACGTAACACAGATATACTTACTAGATAGCAGCAATAGGACATTTCAACAGCAAAACACAAAGAAACATTTTGGCTAAATCCTTGTAATCATAAGCCACCTCAAGTGTGTGCGTGATTATTATATATATTTTTTTTTTTTTTTTGCTAAAAAGAAAATGTGTTTGCAATGAACCTTATTTGCTTGTTGCTTGTTGCTTGTTGCTTGTTGTTTAGGTGGGTAGTAGTGGGTGGTCTCACGGGAACATTTGTGAGACAATTTGTCTTAAATGTGGGGGAGGTTTTTAACAGTGACATTTCTGAATGTATCGAAGGTTGCAATGGATTAGGGATAGGGGCAGGGGGTAACTGGACAACATAGCTGATGTTTATGTCAACACCGTCTCATAGGCAAAAAGCCAACATGATGGCAGGTTATTCAATCAAATGCCTGATAAGTCTTGACTAACAGTTCTAGGTGTTGCTATTGCAAATAAGATGCATATGCTTTCACACATTACATTTACATTTGTAAATGTATGTACATACATACATACATACATTACACATTAGACATGGAAGCCACAGCAGGAGTCATTCTTATGTTCCTGGGTTCCCAAAATGTACATGGCACATTAAAGGGAACATGACAAAGGTTTATATGTTCTCCAAATTTACATGGCACATAAAAGGAACATGAAAAGGGTTCATATGTTCCCAGGGTTTTGTTCATCCAGTTTTACTGTAGCACATTTAATTGTAGCCTTAATAAGACATGGAAAATCTCCATTTACATGTACAAAACAAAATCATCAAAAATCTAATCTGACCCACAGAGAACATTTTTATAATTGTTATGGCTTGCAGCAATAAAGCATTCTGGGTATTCTGGGATCAAACTCAACCCACTCTTTATTGGGCTGAGCTTGATCCTGGAATACCACATTAGTAACAATTATTTTTGAGACCTTCAATGTTAAATACAATTATAACCATTGGCTATGTTGTGTTCATATAGCTGTATTGAAGCCTTATTCCAATCAAATGAAAACTGGATAATATTTATTAAATATTTTAACTTAGAACAGGTCAAATTTGACCTGAGGCCCTGGGAATAACACCTTAGGACCACAGGACCCTAGGAACATGGTTTCCCACAGCCATTTAAGTTATTTAGCCAAATAAAGGACAGAAGATGACAGATCTGAGAGTCTAGCAAAACTCTAGACTGTAACTCTGTTACAAAATAACAACCTTGGTGCTCCAGTATATACGTAATGGACATACAGTATAATCAAAGTATACATTTGCAAATATTTTATGAAACTGGATGTCCCTGGATGTGTACTCTGGTCACATAATGCCAGTCATATCTGGACCTTTGAATCTAAGTGTAGGGGAAAAACGTGAATGTTGATGTCATTCATGCGTGTGTGCTCTTAATCAGACACACAGGTCAATGTTGTTTCAGTGTTATGTATTGCTTCATGCAATGCTGTGGTCAATAAGGTTAGTCACAAAGTAAAGTATGTATACAGTGTTTTGATAAAAGGCATCATGAGACCACTTGAGAGCCCTTTTAGATTGATACCTCAATCATCATAATCACAAAAATTAACATCTACAAATATTATATTTTCATTATTTTGGATGGATATTTTATTTTTGAACTGAATTGTTCATATTTTGCATTGATAGCTTTAGTATGAAGTGTACATATTTTCTACAGATGACTGCAAATATGTGTTCATAAGTATTTTCTAATATAATTTGATATTAATATGTCCTTGAAGATTTTCAAAGATGATCTAATGCACTTAAGCACCTAAAAATGTATGTATGTATATTCCCAGCTGAGCTCAATGTTATGTTGATATATCAAGCTATATATGAAGTAAATGTCTACATCTGGCTTATGTCAAAATTATTCTTTATTTAAGTACACAAATGTCCAACAGTGTTAGTAGACAAAAATATGTTTTTACAAAAGGTACAGAGGTTTTTATATATATTTTTTCCACCAATGAGATCGTTTTAAGGTCTTGAGGTTTGTAGTTGCTGAAATACTTGAATACATTTAGCCAACCTCAAAACACATATTTTCGATATGCATGTTACCTCATTAAATGTTGCATTTTTTTTGCATTGAAATTCTTAGAAATCTGGATTTATTATCTGGTGCAGAAGTACAATTATGTCTTATGTTGCATAATAAATCTATTTTGGCATTTATTTTGGCAATTTCATACAGTATTTTCCTTTTACATTTTCAATTTCAATGGACAGCAAGGTTTTAAAGGCTACAATTGAATAAATATACATACATACACATATATATATACACATTATATATATATATACACATATTATATATATATATATATATATATATATAGAGAGAGAGAGAGAGAGAGAGTCAACTTTTCATATGTACAATGCTCATTTCAGAATGCTCTTATTGAACCTCAAACACGTGTCACATTTTTTATTATTAGGAATATGTTGTTAATCCCATCTACTGTATGTAAAAATAAATAAAACTAAGTCCCTTAACAAAGCCATAAGCAACAGCACAATGCTGTTCATATGTTTATACCATTCAGTACTATAAATTGTCTATATACAAGGTGGTAGTTAAATTATAGAAGAAGAAAATAATTCTTGCTTGATTTTAATTCTGGGAAATACACTTTGTAGGGCACTTTGTATGGCATTCCTATATGTAGATTATAATTGTTTAATATATAAAGTTGATCTGATTTTCATAATAAAACAAATGTTTTGGTGCTCCCTCATTATCTCGGCCCCACACAATGGAAATGCATTGCGAAGGCTAGGATATTGTCTGCACCACTTTCGAAGCTGTGTAGAAACTCCAGATTATTCTTTCGGCATGCACAGATTGGTGCAATAGTGGACTGCGATGACATATTTGGTGAATTTGAGAAAAAGTGTATTATCTTACAATTGCTTAATATACCTTTAACTATTATGATTTAATTCACACCCCACCACACAGCAAATCCACACATTCTAGACTATTACCATATTAGTTAGAAATAGAAGGGATTTCCGAAGGTGATCCATGGCAAGTCACTTTTGGCAGTTGATTTGTTCTAATGAGATAGCACAGAGGCTGCATGAAACTGCGAACGGAGACCATCATGTAGATTAACACGTCTATACCCTTGGGGATTGAAACACCGATAAAATACACCACCAGGGGGGGCATATAAAGAACATTAATCATCACAAACACAGTCAGCACACTCTTAAATGCACGCTTTTTGATGGGATGGACGTCCTTCCCTGTGGGACCTGACTGGCGAAGCAATCTGAGAACCATGATGTTGGAGAACGAAGTGATAATCAATGCCAGGAACAACGCAAACGATATTACAGACAATTTAAATATAGGATCTTTGTAGAGCTTCAGTAAACTGCAAAATAGAATGGTTAAGACTGTCACTGTCAAGCACAACGTTATTCTCCACTTAGGCGCTTTGAATTGAAGGAAGACTACAGGGTGACAAACGGCTAGATAAAGGTCCAAACACAGTAGGCAAATCAGTAGCGGCACACCAAACTGGCTCAAAACCCAACAGATGAAAAAATTGGGATTCTTTGAGTCATTTGTGTTCAAAACAAACTCAACAAAAAGGCAGACACAGAAAATCAAATCAAAGGCAGCAATGGTAAGAGTGAATATGTCTGACGTGGAGCAGATACCAACTTTTCCCAGTAAGCGGCGTATGACCAGAGTGTTAGTTGGAAAGCCCAGGGATAACACACAGACCACGGTGGGCAGGTACATCCAGGTGATGGCACTGGCAAAGACAGCACCCGCAGTGGTAGAGTTGGTGGCATTTGTCTTACTGAACATTAAATGGCCTGTCATTTTGCCTGCAAATCACAATCTCTCACCTGTAACGCTGTTAAAAGAGATGAAGCATATGTGAATGACTAATATAATGAAAAACAGTCTCCTAAGTTATCCCTATATAGGATGGATTCAAATGGAAATGTTCAAATGTGGCTCTATAGCTTACTTACCTCAATACTGTAATTCTTACACAGACTTATGTCAAAGAAATAGCCATTATTTGCCAACTCTAACTGGATGTTTGTGCATGCATTGACATTCATTGTTTTACAAAAACATACTGTACTTCTAAAGTTTCTACAAAGCTGATGTCCATCTCTACAGATATTTTCATATTACTCTCTTACACATCCTAACTGTTGCATTGTTAAGGCCTACTTTAAGATGTTTAAGAAGATTTGGATTGAAAATAGAAAAAATAGTTATAGAAATACAAACCCTGTATACCCTGTAGATATGACAATTAGCCTTCCAATTTGAAGTATTTTAATGGGAAAACAATTTAAGTGAGTCTGAACTACAGTATGAGTTGCACCTACCCTGAATGAGGAGTTAAGTCTTGCTTCAATTTCACTTTAAATATTTCTTCAGTTTGTTTCACTAGTCTTCAGAGCTTTGCATATTGTAGGATATGCAGGTGTTGTTTTGTCTGTCTATATTTTCATTACGCAAATTTAGCTCCATATGACATTTTAGCCATTCAAATAAACATAAACGGTCCTAAAAATACTCAGGTTTCTTTAAAAACATGTTTTGAATAGGTTCTAATAACAAATGCTCACACGCTTGATTTAGATTTATAGTGAGTGACACACCATGATAGAGGTCTTCAAAAAATGTGTAGCTCAGTGGAAGTCAGCCCTTCTGAGGCCCAACATTTATTCTTGTAAATTTAAATACAGGTGAATACATTTTCAATACATATGCCCATATTAAAGTACCACTACAATTCTCATAAAATCACAGATATATTGAATGATGTGTTTTATTTAATCTGATAAAAATGTAAAACGTTCTACATCATACGTTTAGATTACAGCCAAAACTACAGGTTTGGATAAAAATATATAAAGTAGGTTAATTGTTGTCATGTTCCTAAAATGACTCACCCATAAACCAAAAAGGTTGGGATGGTATGGAAGATGCTAATAAAAACCAAAATGAGTAATTTCTAAATTCCCTTCACCTTGTATTATATTGGAAACACAACAACAACACATTGTGTGATGTATAACATTGTGAATGTAATTGTTTTGTCAAAATATACACTAATTGTGATGACCGTAACACTCTCCAAAAAGTTGGGGTAGTTTCTTTCACCACAAGTGTAGTTATTTTATTTATACCTTTATTTTTACCAGGAAAAGACTCATTGATATTTGTATCTCTTTTTCAAGAGCGTCCTGGCAAGTAGTACATCATGAAGGGCAAAATATAGCCCTGTCCAGTTGTGCAATTCATAAACGTGTCTGCAGTGTCCATGCATTTAATACATGCAAGTAACGAGAATATGATGTTATACAGTGGTAACCACAACTGTCACAACTGTTTTGGAGTGTGTTGCAGTCATCACATTTTAAATTAGTGCATTAGTGCATAAATTAGTGCATTGTAATGTTTTACCATGGTAAAACATAACATAATGTGTTGTTAGTGTTTACAATATAGTAGCCTACAGGGTGAATGGAATTTAGAAAACACACTTTTGTTTTTATTAGCATCTTCCATACTGTACCAACTTGTCCAGAATTGTGGTTGTAAATGACTCTAATACATAATAAAGACAAAAATGTGTACCTATGTTTTTTCTATTTTTTTTTTTATGAATGAAAGTACCTCATCTATGAGAAATGAGATTAAAACAGAACATAGTAAAAAAAAAAAAAATCACACTTGACATACCTCTTAAAGATTGCAGTGCTGAAATCCAGTGGTCAATAATGAACCAGCTGTCAAGATGTTCTGTCTTTATAAACCCAACCCATCCAGACAGAATGGTTGCCTGACCCCAGACTCAGCAGCTCAGAAAGTATTAATATCTTTTATTTGACTAACATAACTCAATGTCAAATTCACTGTCATCATCAATTATGCATTATACACACTGTAGCTTTTTATTCCGTTTTTAAATGTTAGTGTTCTTGCCTCTAAACATTTTAAAAATAATAGGCTAATAAGTGTTGCATTTATGACATATACCATCTGTTTGTGGGCAGCATGTTTGTCATTGCTGTGTGTGTAGTCCCACATTAGTAATAGCTTGCAGTGGATTTCTCATTTGTGTTTTGCTTACCTTGCATCACCTGTTTTCTGTTGCATCAGTCAAATGAATGTTGGGCTGCAGTGGTGCTCCACAGGGACAATAGTTGAGTACACATAGTTGGTATCAGCTGCCACAATACTATCTTGCCTACAAAAACAATAGTCGATGGAAATATAAAACTGGCCACAGGCTAGCAACAACTTAATTATGACTACAGAATCTTCCTTTATAAATGTAGTATGTGGGCTTGAACAGTCAACTTAATAAATGGCAAATGACAAATAATACTTAATACTTACTTAATAATAACTTTCTTCTTGCAAGGTAGCACAACTGGACTCACCAACCATCAGGTCTGCCCATTAGTTAGTGAAAACATGTGCTATCCAAGGACTGCACTCATAATTACACCACCAAATGTATTTTGTAACACCAACCAATTACAATTTAGGGTTGAGTTCATGGATGGCTAATTTTCAATGTGGCCAAGATTGGGCCAATCTAAAAGTAGTATGACTCCCCACAGACCATGTATTTAAGACCATGGCTGCTGTGAGCCAAGGCCAAAAATGAAATAGTTTAGGAGGCCACTATTGAGCTGCAAATGGTGGAATGGACCAGGACACTACACCCTTTAATAAGGTAACATAGAGTTAATTACTTCGTTTTCAGAAGAGGGCTGTTATTCTAAAATAAAATATAGGATTGATATGTACAAAATAGCATGTAAATTATCAAACAATGACGTTGGTAACAGAGATTAATTAAAATTATGTATGAATTAAGGTCAATCTGCAAGAGAAACAATTATGATACAAAAAGCAACAATTATTTTCTCTCTTTTCTCTACCTGGTATAGAGCCTAACCATGTCCAGCACAACTGTGAACTCCACCACCATTCCCAGCATGCCCGATGGACATTGTAACGCTCTGGTCATTTGGCAGATTAGCACTAAGAAGAACGACGCATCTACCTCAGACTTTATCCTCAATCTAGCCGTGTTGAACGTCTACTTCTGCCTGATGTCTTGCGTAGACCTGGTTAACCGGCTGCTGCTAGGAGACGACACAATCTGGTATTTCCAAAGGTTTGCCTACATAACACAAAGACAAAGACATAACACCGCTCTTTTTGGTAAGTTTGAAGAGGCACATTTAAAGCAGTCTGTTGGTTGTGATGCTTTCTTCTCAGCCTGCATATTGTGTAACAATAACTAATGATGACCATGCTCAGTACTAGGAAGTACTTTTAATACTTAAATTGTTAGATTTGAGCAATGAAGTAGTATCAGAAATCAAAGCTTTGCTATAAGCTATATGTACATAATGGATGAAACAGTAGAGCATCTACCAAATAAATGTCGTTTCCTGACCACTTGTAACTTCAGCGGAGTCATCCTCTTCGCTTTTGCCGTCATGCTCTTCTGCAACGTCTCCGTTATCTGGGTGCTGCGTCGCT